>LVLI01000281.1:0-152016 GCA_001687465.1 Halocafeteria seosinensis | reverse complement strand
CCTTCATACAACTGCTGTTTGTTTCTATGTATCTTCTTTTCGTCTTCTGTACCCTCTTCCTGAGGCAACTTGACCAATCGTGTAGCATGACTCCATGAGTTGGGCTACTACCCAGACTTACAGTGGTACTTCCTCAGCTACTTTGATTGCCTCCGTATACTTTGTGAAATATCAGGTTGCGGATCAACGCTCTGTCTCTAATACCCAGAAGTTCCTTCACCCTTTCTGATCCCGAGTTTGTCAGCTACCATTCTATCTCTTTTCGGAAGGCAAGAATCCTATAAGGTCCTATCTAACGATGCTCCATAACGCGGTAGGCACCATTTCGTCGTCGTTGTGCAACAATTCACAATACGTCTTCTGTTCTCTGAGTATGATTCTATCTGCTCGTTTAGCCTTTCCCGTGATAACGAGAATTGGAAGGTTTGGCGCTACCGATGCCTTCCTTGGACATAAAATTTCCGTTCGGCAGTATTGCAATAATGGGAAGCCGTCGGCTTAATGCATCTCACGGCGGAAACCATCAGCTCATATCTCTCGTCCCAAACCATTGTTTAGAACTTTGACGCAGCGATGCGAGTGGCTCCTTGTTGGCAAATGTCGCAGTGTGAATTTCGCCTCGTCAGTTACGTACTATACCTATTTGGACTGAATTACTTGAGGCCACGGAAAGCTGAAACAATCGCCACCGTCCTCATCGGAGACTCAATGCGCACACCGGAAACGGGCGCAGCCAAACAGGAGAGCGACAGGAAGAGATACAGTATGATACTCCCTTATGCAAGAGCATCGGAGGCAACAAGAGCTGCAATCAGAAGCTAAAGAGAAGAGACACGCCTGCAACTTGCAGGCTGCAAGCAGTAAGAGCCGTGTACTTGTGAGCGACAAATTTTTCTCCCCAGCAAATGCTTTATTATGCATGAAAATGGAACTGCTCCTCTTGACGACCTACTTATACCCTTTTCAAACGGCAAAGGAAGCGAGCTGCTCGTGATGACCGGAGACGATGGATCTAAAGATTTTGGAACTGCGTAAAACGGGAAATGATGCTCATGGGTGCTACTTGATAAGTATCGTAGGCAAAGAAACCACTTTAATTGCATCACCTAATTATGCTATTTGTAAGGAACAATGACGCCGATTTTTCCGACGATGACTTGTGAGCACTGGCTGACGGCCTGCCTATTTCCGTCCTAGCAACCAAAGATGTAAGCAACGCCGCTCGCCGAACCGTTAGAGTGATCGTCATTTCGGAAAGTGCTAGCCTAGGCTAGCAAAACTTTCATCGTTGCTACTACAGATGTCGCCTTGTTACTATTAGCAACTAGAGATGTAAGCAGCGCCGCTCGCCAAACCGTTAGAGTGGTCATTCTGTCGGGAAGTGCTAGGCTAGCAGAAAGAAACGCTTTCATCGTTGCTGCTACAGATGTCGCCATTGTTACTGCTACTAAGTCACCGATGCCGCATCATCGTCCATTCATTCGGGGTAAGTGATAAGGGAGTTGGACCTACTGGTAGTGTTTCTCGAGGATGAGGCGACATCTGTACAATTAGCGTGTCTTCCGTGGATTCATACTCCGCAAAATTATTTCTATCAGTCCAAAAGTATACCGTGGATAAAGGGATGGCTGAATGCCACAGTCTGCAACTACTGATTCTTACGAAGCCGAGCTTCCCCGATAAGTTGAAAGGCTAAGTGCGGATGAACTCATGTAGGAAAAACCCGTTGTTGGTGGGGGCATGCTAAATTTAAGCCGGTTAAGTTTCGAGTCCCACTACTGCATAAAATATCACTCATTAACTATATTGGGCTACGCCTCAACATTACTCTTGATTCATGCCTTGAAATGCTTTGGCAAACATCTTCAGCCTTTTACTGTGCGCTTGGATCTTTGAGCAGCCAGTACAATGACCCCGTCAGTATGTTCGTTTGGTTTACCCGTAACCGAAGCACTACTTGTTTCAGAAGGTGTCGGTATAGAGCTTCGTGTTGGAGTCGAGCTCGACGATGACGTCCCTGTCATAATCGGAGAACTAGTGGTAGAAAATGAAGCCGAGCTAGTAAATGTCCAAGTTAGGCTGGCACTTGTAGTACTTGACGGGCTCTCCGATCTCGTGGCCGTCGACGTGAGAGTGGAACTTTGGGTTGGTGTCAAAGTTGGCGTGGGGCTTACCGTTCCAGTTGGAGTCCTTGTTTGGCTGTGCGACGACGATGACGATGACGATGGAGTGGTACTCGCAGAGGAGGATGAGCTGCTTGAAGGAGTCTCCGACCTTGTCGTTGTCGTTGAACTTTGGGTTGGTGTCAAAGTTGGCGTGGGGCTTGCCGTTCCAGTTGGAGTACTCTGCTGAACAAGTCGGGCTTCCGGTGMCCCGCCCCGCCGAGACGCTGCGGATATTTTCCGCTCGTGCGCTACAGCGCTTTCTGGACACTACGTTGTAGACAGAAGTAGTGTAGAGTACAGTATTGACGGATAAACTGGAACCGGAACAAGTGCTCGTTAGTTAAACAGGGTTCTTTTTTCCCATAGCCGTAGGGAAACCACCAAGGTGTTGGACAACTACTACTAGAGGCAGAATGAACGAAGAAAAGTAGCGCGTGATTCCTCGCCTTTTCTCAAGCTAATACTGTAACCATGGCACGACCCACAAAGCGTATATCATCCTTGCTCACCTTGCAATGGACGCTGATTTTGATTGGGGTTGCTTTCGTTGCTGTCCGTCCTGACTTGATATCTAACAAGGAGCCAAAGCAAGCGGACGGGCCCAAACTCAGTGAGCCATGCGTATCGGTAGCGCATCGCGTGCCAGGATTCTCTTCTCAGTGTGATACTTTCCTAGTGCATGGATCTCGTCAGAGGGTGCGTCGCTTTGCCTCCTCTGCTAGTATCGTGCTGTCATCTTATTCGGTTCGTAGCAACCATGTCCATTGTCTTCCGACGCCGGTTCAGTTTGGCTCGTGGTCACGAGGAGGAAGGGTCCACAAGATGTTCTCTTTTGACTACTACTTTCTTGGAAATACGGGAAGAAGGTTGCAGTGTCTAAGTATAGCTCTCCCGGAAGATCCAGTTGTAATGAAGTATCTTGCGGCGATTAACGTAGTGCGGAAGAGTACTAGTGACACGAAGTTCAATGATCATTCCAATGGGTTGCTATCATCTGAGACGAACGCACACCTCGAAGTGAAAAATGACTTCTGTCCAAGAGTTCACTGGCCAACGACCGACTATGTTCGTTGGTGGAACAAGCTGGTTAAGAGCGGACGAGAAGACGGTGTTCCTTTCATGATTGCCAGTACTGTAGCGAGCGATATGAATCCACTCCGAAGTGTCCGAGAGATATTTCGCTTTTGTGATCACATGACACACATATATGGATTCTACGTCTTGACTTTCCCAAAGGAGACATCACTGCTCGTTGTATTGAGCCTGCTGATCGTATCAGTGCACGTTTTACAAGCATTGAGTTGGAAGCTTACAACTCCAGGAGATGAAGATTTTTCGGCAACATCCAGCAACACCTTGGAAAAAGCTTCTCCCTTGAGATGTAGAATTCGAATCAAGAAACTGACGTGGCCATTCCTTGATATGAGAATAAAGCTGCTAGCGCATGGAAGAGTGTCTCTGTCTTACGGACTGCAAAATACGAGTGGTAAAATTTCGTCACTCACGACGACGATTATGCTGGCGTCATTGTTTTTTGGTTGCATTCTATTGAACGAGGCAGTATCAGCAACAGATTTACGACCTGCAATTATAAATGGTGACGAATCCTGCTTTCATTATAATGCGGCTCAACACCAGTTTGAAATGATCTGTAGTGTGTTGGCTTGGGGTGATCGTGGCTATACGAATCAAGAATACATCTCGTTGGATGCGAATGAGATATTTGACGGTGGTCGGCAAAATGGGAACATCATAGATCTGAACGGAATAACAGACTTTGAAGGATTGTTTACTATACTGGGTAATGTTGTATCGTTTGACCAAGCTCCCTTGATCCGGAATCTTGATGTTAGGAATGGGAAAACTGCACGCAGGAGTGGATTTATTGTCCAAAACGAACAGAAATTCTTTATCATAGATTCATGTAGCTCATCAGGAGATATTGCTCGTGGAGATGGTGGCGGTATAAGTGGTGATCAAAGTGGCACTGATCATGGTCAAATCAAGATATCGAATTCGTATTCGACAGGGAGGATACTGGGTTGGCATGCAGGCGGTATAACAGGATACAGAGTAGGATACAACAATGGGATTGTCAATATCACGGATTGTTATTCCACTGGGACTATCGAAGGACAACAAGCAGGTGGTATTTGTGGAAGTGCTGCTGGTGATACGAATGGTCAAGTGTATATAACTCGTTCCTATTCCAATTCCACAGGAGATATCATTCCTAGTGGTGAATACGCTGGTGGTATTGTGGGTCCTCAAGCTGGTCTTGACAGTGGATTTGTTTATATCAAGGAATGTTATAGTATGGGACAAATATCTGCAGATTATAGTGGAGGGATTAGTGGGCGTGATATAGCAGAGAATGGGGGTGAAGTACATATCATAGATTGTTATACGCAAGGAGATATTGGTGGTGAAAAAGCAGGAGGTATTACAGGATACCAGACAGGAGGAGAATCAGGGGTTGCCACAGGTTATGTATACATCATCAATACGTACGCATCAGGTACAGTCAATGGGACGCATGCTGGCGGTATCATAGGATCTATATTAAGCGAAGCAAGTGGTAAAATCCACGTGAAATATTCGGTATACAATGGCAATGAAGGAGCAGCGTCGATCGTAGGAGTGGATGATGGAACTAATCTCGTCGAGACAGCCAATTCAGATAAGTTGACCGATATACAGGGACAACTATATCAGCCGGGAGGATGGTCTGAGGACGTATGGGCTTTCGATAGACGAGAAAGTGACGACGATGAGGGGAATCTATTACCAATTCTACGCTTTCAATTACCACCGCCATCTCCTACTCCCTCACCGACGTCGACGCCATCAGCGACACCGACAAGGTCGGAGACTCCTTCAAGCAGCTCATCCTCCTCTGCGAGTACCACTCCATCGTCATCGTCATCGCCGTCGCACAGCCAAACAAGGACTCCAACTGGAACGGCAAGCCCCACGCCAACTTTGACACCGACCCAAAGTTCCACGACAACGACAAGGTCGGAGACTCCTTCAAGCAGCTCATCCTCCTCTGCGAGTACCACTCCATCGTCATCGTCATCGTCGTCGCACAGCCAAACAAGGACTCCAACTGGAACGGCAAGCCCCACGCCAACTTTGACACCAACCCAAAGTTCCACTCTCACGTCGACGGCCACGAGATCGGAGAGCCCGTCAAGTACTACAAGTGCCAGTCTAACTTGGACATCTACTAGCTCGGCTTCATTTTCTACCACTAGTTCTCCGATTATGACAGGGACGTCATCGTCGAGCTCAACTCCAACACGAAGCTCTATACCGACACCTTCTGAAACAAGTAGTGCTTCGGTTACGGGTAAACCAAACGAACATACTGACGGGGTCATTGTACTGGCTGCTCATAGATCCAAGCGCACAGTAAAAGGCTGAAGATGTTTGGCAAAGCATTTCAAGGCATGAATCAAGAGTAACGTGGAGGCGTAGCCCAATATAGTTAATGAGTGACATTTTATGCAGTAGTGGGACTCGAAACTTAACCGGCTTAAATTTAGCATGCCCCCACCAACAACGGGTTTTTCCTACATGAGTTCATCCGCACTTAGCCTTTCAACTTATCGGGGAAGCTCGGCTTCGTAAGACTCAGTAGTTGCAGACTGTGGCATTCAGCCATCCCTTTATCCACGGTAAATTTTTGGACTGATAGAAATAATTTTGCGGAGTATGAATCCACGGAAGACACGCTAATTGTACAGAAACACTACCAGTAGGTCCAACTCCCTTATCACTTACCCGGAATGAATGGACGATGATGCGACATCGGTGACTTAGTAGCAGTAGCAATGGCGACATCTGTAGCAGCAACGATGAAGGCGTTTCTTTCTGCTAGCCTAGCACTTCCCGACAGAACGACCACTCTAACGGTTTGGCGAGCGGCGCTGCTTACATCTCTAGTTGCTAATAGTAACAAGGCGACATCTGTAGTAGCAATGATGAAAGTTTTGCTAGCCTAGGCTAGCACTTTCCGAAATGACGATCACTCTAACGGTTCGGCTAGCGGCGTTGCTTACATCTTTGGTTGCTAGGACGGAAATAGTGGGCAGGCCGTCAGCCAGTGCTCACAAGTCATCGTCGGAAAAATCGGCGTCATTGTTCCTTGCAAATAGCATAGTTAGGTGATGCAATTAAAGTGGTTTCTTTGCCTCCGATACTTATCAAGTAGCACCCATGAGCATCATTTCCCGTTTTACGCAGTTCCAAAATCTCAAGATCCATCGTCTCCGGTCATCACGAGCAGCTCGCTTCCTTTGCCGTTTGAAAAGGGTATAAGTAGGTCGTCAAGAGGAGCAGTTCCATTTTCATGCATAATAAGGCATTTGCTGGGGAGAAAAATTTGTCGCTCACAAGTACACGGCTCTTACTGCTTGCAGGCGTGTCTCTTCTCTTTAGCTTCTGATTGCAGCTCTTGTTGCCTCCGATGCTCTTGCATAAGGGAGTATCATACTGTATCTCTTCCTGTCGCTCTCCTGTTTGGCTGCGCCCGTTTCCGGTGTGCGCATTGAGTCTCCGATGAGGACGGTGGCGATTGTTTCAGCTTTCCGTGGCCTCAAATAATTCAGTCCAAATAGGTATAGTACGTAACTGACGAGGCGAAATTCACACTGCGACATTTGCCAACAAGGAGCCACTCGCATCGCTGCGTCAAAGTTCTAAACAATGGTTTGGGACGAGAGATATGAGCTGATGGTTTCCGCCGTGAGATGCATTAAGCCGACGGCTTCCCATTATTGCAATACTGCCGAACGGAAATTTTATGTCCAAGGAAGGCATCGGTAGCGCCAAGCCTTCCAATTCTCGTTATCACGGGAAAGGCTAAACGAGCAGATAGAATCATACTCAGAGAACAGAAGAAGTATTGTGAATTGTTGCACAACGACGACGAAATGGTGCCTACCGCGTTATGGAGCATCGTTAGATAGGACCTTATAGGATTCTTGCCTTCCGAAAAGAGATAGAATGGTAGCTGACAAACTCGGGATCAGAAAGGGTGAAGGAACTTCTGGGTATTAGAGACAGAGCGTTGATCCGCAACCTGATATTTCACAAAGGATACGGAGGCAATCAAAGTAGCTGAGGAAGTACCACTGAAAGTCTGGGTAGTAGCCCAACTCATGGAGTCATGCTACACGATTGGTCAAGTTGCCTCAGGAAGAGGGTACAGAAGACGAAAAGAAGATACATAGAAACAAACAGCAGTTGTATGAAGGAAAGAGGATGCGGTCAACTTCCCGGCCGGTGGGCTATCTGTCACATTTGTGTGTGTGTGTATGAAGGAATTCTCTGATGATTTGACAGAGTAGGTACTGAAAAGATGATAACATAAAGCGAATTCACCCTCTCGCATAGTAATTTACTGAACAGAGAGGACTCCAATGTCCGTTTCACCGTTACGAATCATAGCGTTTCCCATCGCGGTACCCGCAATAGTTCAGAGCCTGTACGCGGACAACCAAATCATACAAACTAGCTAAGCGATCAAACTGTACTTTCGGCTAGTG
Organism: Halocafeteria seosinensis; assembly: GCA_001687465.1. Classification (NCBI taxonomy): domain Eukaryota; class Bigyra; order Bicosoecida; genus Halocafeteria; species Halocafeteria seosinensis. The sequence goes on along the minus strand of LVLI01000281.1, from coordinate 144,299 downwards.
AAGACGTTCTTCTCTCAACAGCATGTCTCTTTCGACTTGGTTTGAACCACTCTCGCTCGTTGGTGGAGTTTCTGTTACCTATGAATATCCTTGACAATTCTTATCCTCCCAGACACACCACGTTGTGCTTCTCAGACGGCAAAGCGGCTCTCTTCTCTTCCTTCGGCAGACGGAATAGGAAACCCAGAGTCTATCAGGTTGTCGTAGACCCCTATCACCTGACCTGCTGTTTAGACTGCTTAAATGTCTCCACCTCCGAGACCAGATCTCCCCAACAAGCTTCGTTTGCCTTCTTCATGTCGTACGTGTAAACCATTAGATTGCGCCTGCTGAGCATGTTGCTATACTTCAAGTAGCAAGGGGATTCATAGTATGTTTTATAGATGTAATATATTGAGAAGCAAGTTCCCGAAGCACCTACCATCGATGCCCGAATATCCGAATAGAACACAGTCCACGATATTTCATTGCAGTGTAATCAGTGATATTAATCACTCATTATGGAGTGACGTGTCAAGTTGAAGTTGTGGAGTAGTTCCTAACATTGGGGTGGAATTGATGACGTGTATACGCAGAATTCTGCAAGCAGAGAGTATACCTTAACAGTTGTACATTGACGCATCTCGTGACTGTGGGCGTTTAGGGGAGTGGTGCCTTGGTTTATCGCTGGGAGACAGATTGCTTGAAGTAACTTCGCCACTTTATCCCTCGGTTGCCGGCTGTATAGAGGACAATGAAGGCCGGTTCCGGCTATCCTTCGGCGTACGGACATCCTGTACACGTCCGTCAACAGCCAGCTCCCGCTTACACAACGGGCACTAAAAACGCGTACGATCCTTCTCGAGAAGGCGCCGCTACGGCAGCGCATGCGCCGCCTGCTGGCGTATTTGTTCGGGACCCTGAACGAGGCAATGCCTACAGTGGTTCGGACGTTGCAATGCATCATGGCGGAGGGGCTCCGCCTCCGGGCCTCTCGGCTGGTGAACAGCAAGCTCTGGACGCAGCTGATAAAGCTGTGAGAATGGGCTTTATTCGAAAGGTAGGTTTTCAGTCGGTTGCATTCTACTGCAACAACCCTGTGTGATACCACACCACCTTAATTCATGTGCGACTACAGGTGTATGCAATCCTGATTGTGCAACTCCTCTTCACTTTCGGAATTACCGCTATTTTTACGTTCGTGGAATCCGTAAAGGACTTCGTCCAAAGTTCTCCGGGCTTATTCTGGCTGGCATGGATTTTGTCCATCGGCTTCCTGATCACCCTTGCATGTGTTCCGAGTGTGGCTAGAAAGTATCCACAAAACTATGTCTGCTTAGCACTCTTCACGTATGTGCGTCTCACTTTGTTCGCGGTATCTCCGGCATAACTGGATCTTGTCTCCTTGCAGCATTTTCGAGGCTTACTTGATCGGCGTTGTAAGCTCGTTCTATGACACCGATGCCGTGTTCATTGCGGTAGGATTAACGATTGCGGTCTTTCTCGGCCTAACAGCCTTCGCATATCAAACGTAAGTTGTTTTCTTGGTTCGTTAAAAGTTTCTGTTTCGGACTGTAACTATTGAGGCCGATCTGGAGCGCAGGAAGATTGACTTTACCACTATGAGCGGTACCATGTTTGCTCTGCTCATCATCTTAATTTTGTGCGGAATCCTCTCTATATTCATTCCTGCATTACGGGTAGTATATGCTGGGCTCGGTGCACTTGTCTTCTCCGCGTTTATTGTATACGACACACAACTGATATGCGGAGGCAAACATCGGCAATATCAGTTCAGCATCGACGATTACGTGCTCGCAGCCCTGAGCCTTTACATTGATGTAGTCCAGTTGTTCCTGTTTCTCCTTTCACTGCTTGGTGGTGGAGGCAATGAATAATCTGAGACGCCTTGTGGTGTTACGTATGGTGACTTTCTAGCGACGGATCAAGAGAGTAGACAGTTGGTCACTGTGATTTCTTCATTCATCTTTCATTTTGCAGCAACCTATCCTCAGTGGAACACGATAATTGTCGGTGTTCGCCTAAGCGGAACGTGCGCTCCTGTCAAAGTCTCTGTGCAGTATGCTTTACATAGGAATATGTAGAAAACTGGTATACCATTGAATAGAAATTACTCACTACTCCTGGCCAGAGGATGCAACGTTGTAGATATGGAGCAAACGAGAGTTTTTCGTAGTCTGTAGCCAGGTGCCCGAAGGACACCTTGTCGCACGCTTCCACCCATCATGCTCCTCGTATCTCGTCAGCGCAACGACATGCCTCCACTGCACAAGGATGATGCAAATAGGTGGTGCCTTGGTTCTGTTGGCGTCTAGGGGGCTAGTTTGACGCTGTATTAATAGAGGTTTTCTTATCCTATCAGCGGAGCACTGCTAACGCAGCCGTGGCGCGTTTGTGTGTTGTACTTATTCCTGCTGAAAGAGTTGTTGGATTGCAGATCTTGATTGAAGAATTCAAATTTAAATTCAAGGCGAGGACTCGGCGACCGATTTCATTGCGATTCAGTTCCCGGGGGAGAAAACTGTACACTGTACTGTTAGACATGTGGTTGGCTATGTAGCTCTGACAGAAGCAATGGTAATACATGGATAAAGGGGCAAACATACAAACCGGTATTAGTACGTGCTTTGTCAATACTCGCTTGTGTTTTCTAACCCAAAGAATTTTTGCTCTGAGGGTACTATTACTCCGCACGTCTCACGCTTCAATAGTGATAACACTTCTCATCCCGAAGTGACAGCTGTCCTGGAAGCCAATCTGACGTGTCATTGACACGGTGTCAAACGAGTAGTTCATGCCTGGACAAATGGGCATCCATGATTTTGGAGATTTGGGTTGCAAACTACCACTAATTTCTGTTTGCATGGCCAAAAAGGTTAGTGAGACCCAGTTAAATCAAATGATACCGGTGTCATGCCAGCGAACAACTGTGCGAGCGTTTCCCAGCGTGTCTGCAATTTGATATACCAATTTCGTCTAAAAGGCGTAAGCAACTATAATGCAGACCGGAGATAGTAAGATGGGAACTCCAACAGGTGCTGCAACTGGTTACGATGCATCCGTCGGTACCACTGGTGACATCGCATCAGCATCAGGCCTTAGTGAATCTGGTGCCCCTCAATCGGTACAAATGATAAGAAATCCGATTGGTCCCGGGGCCACTGCTAAAGGAGGAAAATTTATAAAGGATATTGAGCGAGGGAATGAACCCTATCAATTTGGGAAATCAGAATATGGAACTTCAGGTCCCAAGACTCCTGCGGGGAACCTATCAGTTGCTGAACAAGCACTTGACGAAGCAGATAAGCTGCTCAGGTTGGGGTTTATTCGGAAGGTGCGGGGGATGCAACCAGTTTGAACGGAATTCACTAGCATACAAAACTGACTACAACCCTTTTAACGAATATGCAGGTATATGGCATCCTCATTGTACAGTTGCTCTTTAGTTTCGGGATTACGACTGTCTTCATGTTTGTTGGATCAGTTAAAGACTTTGTGCAGCAGTCACCAGTCTTGTTTTGGCTGGCGTTTTTCTTAACCCTCGGATTCATGGCCGCTCTACTCTGTTGCCCAAACGTCGCTAGGAAGTATCCTCGGAACTACATGTGCTTGCTACTCTTTACGTAGGTCCACTGGTTTATTTGAGTTTCAGAAATGTGGAGATAGTTGCTACTTCGTTTCCTCACAGCGTTTTCGAAGCATACTTGATCGGGGTAGTATCGTCGTACTACGACACTAACGCAGTCCTTATGGCGGTTGGACTGACTATCGTGGCGTTTCTCGGGCTAATGGGACTTGCGTACCAAACGTAAGTTGTGTTGAACGCTCTCTAGCAAGAATATCAGACCGTGAATCCGTTTCTACCCAATATGTCCCTTTCAGAAGCATAGACTTTACTTTCAGAAGCGGTGCAATGTTCTCTCTGATGATGATTTTGATCTTTGCGGGGACTCTTTCAATTGCTGTTCCAGCTATGCGAATAGTATACGCCGGCCTAGGTGCAATTGCGTTCTCCGTTTTCATCGTGTGGGACACCCAACAGATCCTTGGGGGAAAGCACCGTCAATACCAGTTCAGTGTCGACGATTACGTACTGGCGGCCCTGTGCCTTTATATTGATGTCATTCAACTGTTTCTCTTCCTTCTGTCATGCATAGGTGGTGGTGGCACTAATAATGAATGATCGGATATTCTTGTCGAGAGAAACATTTATGTCACTTCGCCCCACCAGGAAAGCCGTCTGTCGTCAATAGTTCCCCACACTGTAGGGGACCTCGATTCGCAGTCGGCAATATTCAACACAAGCATCCAAACCCTTAAGCAGTACTTTTCAATTTTACTGTATATAATATCCCTCTCTAAGAGCGACAAGGCTAGCAAGTTCATGTCTGGTCTGATCCAGAACCGTAGTACGCTCGTTTCAGAGCCTCACTAGCCTCTTTGTCGAGTTTTCCCAATCTTCCCTTCCCTTTCCCTCTGCCGCCGCGTGTGCTACTAAGCGACTTAGGTTTGCCGGTGTTTTTTGACCCTGAAGGGTCTTCAGCTGTTTCCGCAGTTGCTGCTCCTTCGCATGAAGCGAATTGTTCTGAACTACAACTGGACTCATAGCTCTTGTAAGCCTTCTTGCCTTTACTCGAAGGGATTTTATGTCCGTACTTCCGAGCTAGATTAGAGGATCTAGAGGATGATTTTCTAGGATCAGACGGATATTGTTCCCGGACCTGGGAGCCAGTGCTCGTAACTGGTACCCTATACGAATAAACGGAGACCCCTGGGCCGAACATCGTCAGCAGCATATGCTGCCAGGCCTTACTAGCCCACGATGGCCTTTCCTTCGATACTAGTGTTTCTTCTAAGGGCCAATCGATGGGAGAAATTTCCGGCAACACCTCGATACCAGAGACATATGATGAACAGAGAGCGCACGACATAGCGTTTTGAGTTTGCATGTTCCAGACAGCCACTTCCCCACAATCCCCACTAGATACACTCGTTACCAAGCGAGATCCCGTCGAATCAAGGGCCAATGCAACGACTTCAACTGTAGAGGAAGTCTTACATCGTAAGAATGGCTTTTCCAAAAAATGGTCGACGTTTCCTGTAGTGCCGCTGACGACAGCCACTCGGAATGAAGATAAATTATCCGTCTCAGACGTACATTTATACCCAATGAGGAATACAGGTTGCACTGGATGAAGGATCATGCATGACGGTGTTAGGGTTTGAAGCCCAAAGCAAGCAGGCGGACGAGAATGCCAAACAAGTTCTCCTCCAATATCTGCAGTGGCATCCACTCTTGAGAAACCCCGAAGGATATCAACTTGAGCGGTCAAACTGTCCTCAAAACACAAGACCAAACCAAGCCCCGATGCTGTGCCTATTCTCTTTCCCGAATACTCATTATCTGTTTGTATTGGTCGAACACCAAGATATGAGGGATTCCACAAGGCTTTAGTAAGGTGTGGGCGGTAATCTGGCTCGGTTATCTGGTGGAAACTGAGAGCAGCGGCAACATCCACTGTAGCTATCGTTTTCACAGCTTCAGCACCCGTGGTCAAACAGCAAAGCAGCACCATAGAGTCAGAATAAGCGATAGCAAAAAATGGACAATAACGATGCTTCCAAAGCAGTTGCTGAGTATAGCTCTTCGGATTCACCGAAGGGATTTTCCGATGCTTGTGCTGTGGCGAATGGGTCTCGCCCGAGGACGGATCAGGGATTAAATCGGTGATGAATCCAAGCCAAATAAGGGATACCACTTGAATCGGATACTCGCTGCTGTCGAAGCGTGAGTCGATGGAATATATAGGTTTCCGTGTCAAGATGTTGGTACAGGTATTCAGTGACGAGTCAACGTGTTCAGAGTGAGCTTCTTCGCCATTGGCATCCATAAGACAGGAAGGGAGGCCCCAAAAATGCACTTCTCCGAATGTGTCGCTGGCAAGCACCAATCCACCAGAGCCATGTGTAAGCCACACAGCAGCTTCGGCACACATATCACTTTCCGAGTACGTACTGCTAAATTTGAAAGGTCTTGGTGTTTCTTCTGAGAGTGACGAAGCCCAACCCTGATATTTCGCCTTCGTTCGATTCCACGTTTTCCAAGCACCGTTGACTAGAGGAGCAGGTAAGTTAGATACGCTTTGCTTTACAATATTCCATGTTCTATCGGCAGTCATTCCAAAGTGCTGCGACAAGGCTTCAACGCATCGTTGATACGCCCAGAGCCCAACACTGGTGGATTCAGGAGACGAGGAGCAGTTTATCCCTGGGCACACTGTCTCGATGCAGGTGAATAAAGGCCAATTGTCGGAAGAACCATCTGTATACCGAGACGGCAACTGGCAGGAAACCCACGGTTTCTGTCTGGTTATGTCCCCAGGATTTTCGTTTGATGACCTGTGCAGACTCTCGGATATACGCCAGATTTCGATGCACTTATTATGATAGTTGTTAGTAACAGCGTTGCCAGCCAATGCAAATATTGATACAGAAGGTGTATACTGTCGTGCATTCGTCCGAGAAGGGGAGTCCTTCATATAGCGCTGATGTTGTCCTCCTTCAATAGCGATCGAGGGGACTTGGTTGACGGTGCCAATCGGACGCCCTTTCCGGGATGCTTTCCTCTTCCTCGCTTCCAGGGGCAATTCACACGTCAGACTGACAGGAGACTTCCCATCTCCATGCACATGTTCGAACCCTGAGAGCTCACACACCGTATCCTCTTCCAAGCTCTGGCTGCTGGCTGCCGAAGCCGAGGCGCTGTGTGATGACCCACTCTTCTTATCTTGTTTAGACGGCCCTGCACCGTCCATGGGAGAACTACTAGCAGTGTCTGGTGGCGTTGTATCAGCTGTACAAGGTGGAGAAACTGAATTCCCGGTTCCAGGCCGACGCCACATCCATTGCCGAAGGGGTATACCCGCAAAACAGAATGATTTTTTGTCCCATACACCCGCAAACGGGCCCCACAGCACGCGAAACAATATTTGCGAGGATGTCAACGACGCCGTCACCCCTCCTCCTCCAGAGGCGCCTGTGCTCGTCGTCTCCATGGTGGAGGGGGGAATCCAAAGAGTTTGCCCCGAGTACCACGTCGTCTCCTGTTGCATGCTCCCTACACGACACACACAGACAGACAGATGACAAAGTTCAGCACCAGTCGTATCGTACCAACGTTTTCAATCCTATCAATACTCTCCAGGGGAGGGGGACGTGTGTGTGTGTATTTGCACTGAATCTTTGCGGAAAACAAGTAAGCTTCCACCTCATGCATACCATGGTACATTGTATGGGAGTGTGTATTCGTACCATTGCTCCCCAGAAGCCGTGTGGTCCTTATGGTATCTACGAAAATAAGGCTTCGACCCTAACCCGGGATGCAGTGTATAGTATGTCAACTACAATCTGTACTTGAACAATGGGAAAGAGTTGCTTCGTTTATTATCGAATGCAATAGTCGCCGAACGAGAAGTCTACCATCCTTACTCTTTTAAGGCTTTACCATGGTTTACAAATGAGTCTCATGGTTTTCAGTTCAACGTGTAGTCCAGCTGTTCTTGCAATCACGACATCCACTACAACTTGTATCGGTATCGATGTGGCACGCAAGATCATGGTGTTCAACCGGGGTGTTTGGAATTTCGCAAGTTCATAGTACCGGCAGTAAGTATCGTCCAGGGGAAATATACGGGTAAGAGTTACCCCGAGAATTCACCACCACGAACAGGAACTTCGGGAATCCCATCCTCTCCCCAATTATCCGTAGTTTGCTTCTGAGCCCCAGCATCGGGACGCCCGTCTGAATTGATGACCGAGCTACTTCCTCTTCGACTATAAAAGTGCGCCGTGGAAATAGATTGTCGCTCTCTTCTTTCAGCACCTGGGATCTGGGCTGGCATCCCGTTACTGAAGTTTTCGCTGTACCTGGATTGCCCAAAACTACCTCTGGGAGAGTTCGCCACACCGGGGGGTACCGCATTCATCCCCGTGTTCCAGCGTTGTTGTACATTCGAGCCACCATACGAAGGTTGAGCCACTTGATATCCTGGAAATTGGTAGGATCCAGGTCCATAGTTTCCGTGGGTGGGTGGAAACTGAACAGGACCAGCCCTGGGACCAATATCCCCAACTAGTGGGACAGACCCTGCTGACATGTTCAGAGATTCATTCTGCTGCGCATCGGACATCTCGCGGGAGACTTTTGCTACCTCCAACATGTCCATGAGACTCCGTTGCAGCATTGCAGTAAATCGAGATGTCTGTCTCCTTCGCGAAGAAATAGAAAACTGCATGCCATCTTCCTTGATTAGATAGCCAATAGAAAATCCATCAGGCACTACAGGACCGAATCCGAACAGTCTTAGTGACGGATTCCCGCAGTTCGACGTAGATATCTGCACAACGGACTCGAGGAGCCACGACATCAATCTAACGACATGTTCAGCAAACCCCAAAAATCACGTACGGTATTATGGCAAACACTCTTCCATCCGGGATGCTCAAATATTGCCGGAATCTTGTCGATTTCAGGCAAGTGAAGATAAAAGTCGCTATATCCCTCGTTACGCTTGTTGCAATGCTCGACAGCTTCTTGAGCAAGGCAGTAGAGAGCGTACAGATGGCGGTCAAAACCATGAGCCTTCGCTGCGTCTCCAGTATTTTCAGAATGTTTCTTTAAAGCCTTCTCCATTGCAGCTGCTTTGGTGGACATGGGCGCAGAACCGTCAAGGAATTGTCTACAGAATGCCACCGTTTCCTCTGTCTGAAATAAACTTCGAATAAGTAAACGTTCAAGCACTGCTGAGGAATGCGACAGAAGCGATATTACGTACCAAGGGTCTCACAGGTTCTGTTCGTCCTCCCTTGAAACGTTTGGTCATAACCGTTTCATAGGAACCAACAAATTCACCGTATAGACTGCAGGAAAGCGACCTTAACTGAGCACTCTTGTGGTCACTCAACACAAATGCAAGTAGCACGAACCGATAATACGCTAACTGGAAGGCCATTTGTACAAACGCGTCGGGGCTCATTTTTACTTCCTTTATTGCCCGCTTGCCGAAGGATAAGAACTCAATAGCTTCGATTTCAGTCTGGTTTATCAAGTCTGACAGGGAAGCCTCCGCTTGCTGTAGGCGAAACGAAAGAGTAGCTGGGAGTCTCCATTGGATCCGCTTCGGAGTCGGATCTAAATCTGCAATCCCCGTTATCGCAACCGTAGAAACGAGCTATATTTAACAAGCCACATAGACTCAGCATCATACCTATAGTCCCTTGGTTTAAGCCAGTTAGCACGGTAGGCAACCCACCGCGAATACTCTGGGCAAAGCGCATAATGCTGTCCGTAATTATGTCCGAGGAATAGCGTAGCACCGTGTGACCGTCTACACGACTATGTTCAAATATTACTCCAGCGACACCGTTTTCGCATATGGCCAATTGCAGTGTCTTGTCATACCAGCGATTCAGGCAAGTACCAACTTGGGTACCCGACTCAGAGCTTATCTCAGATGTTCCTCCAAGAAAGTTATAGCTTGCTTCAGTCAAATTATTTGGGCTTGCATTATCGAGACAAACTACGAACAGACTTGAGTCGATTACTCGAAGCGACTGGGCCGTTGCGAAATCTGTCGACTCTATCTCCGCTCGTACTTTGGCCCATGTATCTCTATCCCGACTGGTCATGACTCCCAACGAGCGTGACACTGCATCATCTGGAGAAATTGTAGAAGCGTCAGCTAAAATTCGCCGAACATTATCCGCAATCGCTTCCTGTTGCAAACGAGAGAGGCATAAATATAGCAGCTCGAGCCAGGGACGCCTGTTCACGTACCGAGGTCAAGCACTTTGACTGATCCGAACTGAACACGTTGAACCAATAAACTTGTCCTCTAGCCAAAATTACAATGTGGGTGGGACTCGTGTAGCTGATGACCGTGTCTCTTCCTTCTTGTGGGATTCGAGCAGATCCGAACATATACTGCAGGCGAACCACGTGGGGCAGGATCGATGTTCGATTCTACGTCAACTTCAGGGAGAACCCATAGTTACGCACATCATATTGCCTCATGCATAACGCCTTATCTCTCCACTCATCTGCTGGTAACTCTCCAGTCTTCCACATACGGTAAAATGCTAAAGTTGAGATAATCAGCGAGGTTGCTCTAGCCACTTGGCTATTTCTGTTAGGGGTAGAGTCATCCTGTCAACCATAGAATCAACGAGAGTTCCATGTGTAGCTGAAATCCCTAGAAAAGCAAAAGCTCCACACACCTCCAGTACAAAAAAGGGATTCGTGTTGATGGCGATTGAAGAACGCTGTCCCAAGTATGCCTCAGACCAGTATCGGTCCAAATAATGTGGAGGCATAAACTCTTCAACTTTGTCTGCACTTAACGCAATGATGATATGGATACCGGCGCTAAAATAGTTTAGCTATCATCTCGTACCTCGTCCGAGTTCGTCTCTGAGTCGCGCACGTTCCCGTTCTTTCCAATTCAACAGCGCTTCCTGCAGCCGTTGTCCTTCGGATTTCTCCGCGGCATCATCATCCGTGGGCGAACTCCTCGATCCGCGTCGATCGGACCCAATAAACTCTTGTGCCGTTTTCTCGAGGCTTTTGCATTGTTTTTCACTGAGAAGTGGTTTCGCCGCCTCGAGGAACTTGTTCACGGATTGCTCTAATGGGGGGATAGGGAGCTCCGGGAGGTGGCTCTGGTCCTGCCGAGCAGCCGTGCCACTCTCTGCGCTCACATGTGGCTTGTGGTGGTCAGGAGACGGTTGAACAGGGTGCTCCCTCAAGGGGACACTCGAAGTATTTGACGTTGGAGGAGGTGGGGGAGGGCTTTTGCTCGTTGTACTCATTTTCTTTTCCACCCTCAACGAACTCTTATTCCCCCCTAGATACTGAAATCAGGTACCAAGTAACTACGAAACATTGCCTGTGGTCTATTATTACGGGCATACAGTCGTCTGTATGAGATAACGTCCTTGAAGTTGAAGTTCGAGTGGGTGGAACTTCTATGATCATTTATCACAGGACTGTATTTACAGAGATTACGGCATTGGTTGAATAAATGTTTCTATAGTTGGGTTTTTTTCCATCGTGTTGTGTTCCGTGTAGTGGAAAGGCTTGCTGTGGCTTTTGTAAAACATGCAAACTCTTGTTCGGCGGTGTACTCCGGTCTGGGGGACCTGCAGCAGATATGGAGGGTACAGAGCTGTTCCACAAGTTACTATGCCCTGTACAGCTCCAGCCATAACAGATAATCCCGTAGGGAGGAGGAAGTTCGCGTCGGAGTCGACAAAGACACATACAAAGGCGCAGAAAAAGACCTTGGCAGCCCTCAGAGGGCTTCTGCGGCATGCACGGATGTATTTCGATAATAAACCACCATCTGCCTCAGGAGAACATGCCAACGATGTATCTTTGTGGACAGATTATATAATGCAACAGGCGCGTGAGAATCAGCACCTGAATGACCGTCAGGAAACTCGACGCTTACGCCGCAAGACCCAGGACATTCTGACTCTTTATGAGGCTATTGTCGAGCAGAAGGTAAGAAGCACCCCACGTTAGCTTACATTCTGAAGAAACTGTCAAAGTATACTGTTATTTTGAATGCAGAAATTACTGAGCCAACATGGGCAAATAGATATAGACAGTCAAGAGTATAGAGAGGCGGCTGCACAACGTGTGGGTGTCAAGATTCCGGATCGGCTGCCATTGCGAGAAGTGGACCACGTATCGAAATATGATCTGGCAAATAAAGTGAATAAAATGAAAGGAATAGCTGGGATGAAGGCTCAATTATACGGGATCAATGAGATCAATGTTCGCACCCGGCAGGGCAAGCAGAGCGCTCATCAGGACAATGATACTCACAGTGGGGATACTTCGGCAAGTCACACCTAGCGTTTTGCAGTACTCGGCACAATCCGACCTTGTATAGAGATTGGTTCAATATATATATATGAAGGCCGACGTCTGCAGTCAAGCGCATTATTAACGCGTTCGCAGTGTACCGCGGCATCAATCGTTGCAGTCTCGCACAAGGCCACCTGCTCCACTCTGAAAGATGATGTTTTCATACTTGCAACCTGGACGAGTTAGCTACGGAAGTATGCGTTAATAACAACCGCACTGTAGAACTGTTGTAGCAATAATTGTACTTCTGTTTCTTTCCGGTCACGGACAGTACTTGCCATATACAAAGGCAAAGGCTGAACGATATACAAAACAGTCCTTGTATATTGAGCCAGAATTTGCACAGAAACAGATCGTAGGCTGCATATTTGGTCTGATTAGGGTCAGTTGCGGTCACTGGTACCAGGTAGCAGTCACTTGTACGGGTAATAATACTGGGTACTACCACAATTGTATTTCCTGTTCCAAAAAGAGATATTTCAGTTTGAGCCGACAGCTCCGGGCATTTTCAAATTTGTCAAAAATAGGTGAAAATTCCAACAAACCTTGTATACGAAGATTCGACTACAGTACGTCCTGTTGTAAGTCAGCCTGTAACTCTACCACAGCGGCTTGAACTTCTGCGGCAGCAAGAAGTTTTATCCCCACCATCAGGCTAATGGTATCAATGAATCCGTATCGTTTAGACTTGATAGAATTGTTGTACATCAAAGTTGCACAGTCGATAGAATTGTTCATGTTGTACATGCTGTCCTCCTACAGGCTGTAGGAGGAACGGCAATCGTGCCTACGTCAGTCTGTCTGCTCGTGAATGTCCTCGTCCATGGGGGCGGCTAGCGCCGCCACTGGCACGTATAGGAGCGCGGCATCCTCCCATATACACGCTAATGTTTCTAATGATGGAGAAGAGGCATCGACGCAGGATTTCTTGGCCACTCTGGGGGTACAAGCTGTGGAACAGCAGCACGTGGACCAGGACATGGCACGAAGGGCTTGGATCAAGCATATGTGCCAAGTGGATACCTGTGCCGACTGGGATACAGTCAAGACTTTGAAGGAGGAGACAGAGGCAGAACTTTCCAAGGAGAGGAAGCTATCCAAATACGCGTCTGACAGAGTGGCTCAACTCATGGTCCAGTTGAGAATTCTAGAACGCCTCGAACATTGTTTCCTGCAACAAAGCAGTGGCAACGCACCCGGCGGCTCTAGCTCTGGGAATCAAAGTATGATCACCTCGCCTGACGGGGCTGAACAGGATAGCTTCTTCGGGGTCCTTCAGCAGGACTCGGATGTTCGGTTGGGGTATAAGACTCCGTTCGAAGTGTCCCGAGAGAGACAGCAACATCCACCTTCTAGTACGCAGGAGGAAGGCGAAATTCCCGGAGAAACACCCGATGAAGACTTATCACCTAGTATACAGAGTGCCACAAGCGAGAAGGAACCACCGTTAACGCAGAATAAAAAGCGTGTGGCCGCTCAGAAGGACAGCGCGGTAAACCGGAAAGCATCTCGTAGAGCGGCACCATCCGGTAAGGCTTTGCAAAGGGATAAAGCGAAGCCAAAGGAACCGAAGAAGAAACAGCGTACAGATGATCAAACTTTATCCTCTGAAGAAGACGAATTTGCCGAATACGAGGCTAGCGCAGAGTTACAGGTGGGCGGTTCTGCAGACGATGACGAAGACAATGCAATGGACCTTACGGCAACAGTGCGCGACAAAGACAAACACGTCGCGACTAGAAACGATGAAATAAATGTGGCGGATCCTATGGTAGCAACAATAGAAGATGATAGTGACTATGCCGTATACCGAGAAAGGATCGAAAAGTTTGAAAGCCTGTGCTCGGAGAAACCAGAATTACACGAAGAGCAGGATGTGTCAGGCTGGGTAGTCCCCAAGAACATATGGAACAATCTCTTTCCCTACCAGAAAACAGGGGTGAGATGGCTCATTGAATTGCATCGACATCGAGTTGGAGGAGTTATCGCGGACGAAATGGGTAAGTCGGTGTGCCTTCTGCGTGCTTAGTTCTACGTCACCTTCATATTTTCTGGTATATCTAAACAGGTCTAGGCAAAACAGTGCAGGTGGCGGTGTTTCTTTGTGCCCTGAAATTACAAGCGTCGAACTCTTCGAATCAGTCATCCAGTTTGATCGTCTGCCCAGCCACAATGCTTACACACTGGTATCGTGAACTGATCCGATGGTATCCTCCTCTTCGTGTATTGGTTATGCATCAATGCTCTGTTGGGATGAAAGCATTAGGACTCAGCGCCAAGAGGATAGCATCGATGGCTTTTGCTCAACAGCGGAATTGGAAGAACAAGTGTGACGCTGTGGTAATGACGTACGAGGGGTTCCGACGAAACGCAGATATGCTTGCATCTTTACCTTGGCAGTATGTGATTCTAGACGAGGGACATAAGATAAGGAACCCCGCGACAGATATAGCCACTGCAGTGAAAACTGTTCCAACAGTGCACAGACTGATACTTTCTGGTGCGCCTATACAGAACAAGCTGCTGGAACTCTGGAGCTTGTTCGATTTCGTCTTTCCAGGCAGATTAGGTTCGCAAGAAGTGTTTGAAGAACAATTTGCGAAACCTATTGCCGCCGGAGGATGGGCCAATGCCACACGGCTGCAGGCTTCAAGAGCATACCAGTGTGCTGTGATTTTAAGGGATTTGATTAGACCCTACCTCCTTCGGCGGATGAAAAAAGACGTCCATGATCAGTCCATTCTGCCTCCAAAAACCGAACAGGTACTATTTTGTCGTTTATCAGGATATCAACGAGAGTTGTATAAAAAATACCTGGACTCGTTAGAAGTTTCGCAAGTATTGAAGGGCGAAGCGCGTGCATTCCGGTAAGAAAGGCTGATTTAGTGTTTCCACGATTCCGTGAATGAATAACGTGATGGTCTGCAGAGCTCTGGGATTGTTAAGGAAGTTGTGTAACCATCCAGATCTATTCAAAATTACTGAGGATCCGTACCCTACGGCATTCTACGAAAGACGTGCTAATGCGGATGACGAAGGAGATGGCTGTGGACCGATGAACACTATGTCAGACAGAATTGCATCAGGTAGAACCAACTGGAAACGATCGGGAAAACTCACAGTGACCTCCAAAATTCTTGAACAGTGGTTTCAAGAGGGTCATCGAGTCCTCTTATTTACGCAAGGGCGACAGATGTTGGACGTCATCGAAGGGCTCGTGCAGTATCATCAATTCCCGTATCTTCGCATGGATGGAACTACGCCAGTCATACAACGGCAACAACTGATTGATAGGTTCAATCATGATGAATCAGAAGCATTTGTATTCTTGCTAACAACGCGGGTGGGTGGTATCGGAGTTAACTTGACAGGTGCCAACCGAGTGATACTATACGACCCCGATTGGAACCCGTCGACGGACACACAGGCCCGTGAGAGGGCTTGGCGGCTTGGACAGCGTCGCCACGTGACTATTTATCGACTTATCTGTCGGGGAACCATTGAAGAGAAAATATACCAACGGCAAGTATGGAAACTGCTTATTACAACACGAGTCCTTCAAAACCCAGAAGCTGGCGGTGGATATCAGTACTCGAAGGCTTCTGGGAAGCAGAGGCGGAAGTCACGTAAAGCAGCTGGAATCCATACTGATGAGCTCTACGACAATTCTGAGCTTCGAGAGCTATTTACACTGAATGATGAGGACCATACAGATGGATCTAAATCTCAGCAGCAGTCTTTGAACAATAACGTTGATGCCGCAGCTGAAGAGCCTTCGTCAAACGCTGTAGATCTCGCTGCTTACGTAAGTGAAGACGAAGAAGACGATGAGGCATACTCAGACGACGAAGAAGCATCGACGGATAAGGCAGTGATGCAAGCTCTGTTCAATGATTCAGAACTCGACAATGTGTTTGAGAATCGCCAGAGTCGCGATGGGAATGTAGAGAGTGCAGCAGCACGTTGGTCCACTGACGCCGCCGCAGCACTTCGACAGTCCAATGCAGTCTCTGAAGCCCAGTTCCATTTTCTAACTTCTGACCGTATAGCAGAAATTTTACGCAGTCTTAGTAGCTTCGGCAGAGGTCGGACTGCGAACGAGGTGTCCAACACTTGCCAGCAATGCTGGCCCGTTTTTGGTAGAAAGCGCATCTTGAGACGCAACATTTCTATTGAGACTCGCTCGGGTATGAGAGCCTCAGTTGCTTCTCGTAGAGGAGCATCGTTCTTAATTGGGTCATCCTTCAATTCTGGAGGCTCACGTCAATTCGCGCCCCGGAGCCGCTCGAAGCGGATGAAGGTCAGCCAGCATCTGTACAAAACACCACACCACCTCTCATTGAGGGAAGAGTCACCAAATAGTAGAAAAGGAGAAGTTTTGACGTCTTCAGATATCCTTCAACGGATGCATCAAAGGCACAATGCAGTACAGCAGCTGGAAGATGCAGCAAGTTCGTCTCGCACCAACGTCAATGGCGGTAGAAACCGGGATGGATTGTGGCGAGCTGCGTCAAGGCAGGACTCGCTTGGAAGAACATTCACCAGCATGGTAGATCTTTCAAGAGATACTACTGACAAGTTATCACCGTCAGAAGAGCGTGTGAAACAATGCGGGTGTGATATTATTCGTTTCCTCAGAAACCGTCGCTCGTCTGTTGAGACTAATACTGTGCTGGAGCATTTCCAAGGTAGTTTACAAGTTCCTCCATCGATATTCCGTAGAGTCTTGCGAACCGTTGCAGAGCCCACGTCTTCATCGCGTAGGGGTGGGCGCAAAGTATGGAAGCTGCGCCGAGATTTCCGGAACAGTCCATCTTCCTCTGCATGACCTGTTATGTTTGCGTTTACAAACGAAAAACGCGTTTCCAAATTTCGTTCAGATAAGCGAAACAAACGGCACCGTTTAACGTTTATGTAATGAATGCACTGATTGTGCACACTATTTGTTTCAGAGCAATCGAAGTAGTATACAATGTTGCCCAGCGTTCAATCGTATGGGGTTTGCTTGGTCGCCAATTGGTGCAGAATCGGTAAATTCAGAATTCCTATCAGCAGGTGATGGGAACGACTAAAAGTGATAGCAGCGGCATGGTGCTATTGCGTAAACGTCTCCTGCACAGCGTGGTACGGTGCGCACGGTATACGATATACCTGCATACAGTATGTACCGGTTGCACGTCTTGATGCGTGCATTCCTACATGCGCACAACCGCTATACGTAACCCAATCAGCTATCCATATGTGAAGAGCAATAATAGACCAAACGTATATACATACGTTTGSCCCGCCAGTGAAAATCTAATTCAGCGCAATGGTATCTCTCAATCATCCCTACTACTACAGGATTCTGCAGTTGTGTTGGTTTTGTGCCCGTGACTTGCACCGGTCTGGTCTGCAGTGCTCTGCACGCACCCGTTACTTTAATTATTTGCATCATGTTCAGTCTAGCGTCACAAAATGTTGTACATCTTCATCGGCGGCTGCGTTACAGATCATAGTGCGGGACAATCATCATCATGGCCAAAAGAATCAGGTGATGGCGGTGACCTTCCGCCTCGTGGGGTTTATGATGGCCTGATTCTCCTGTTGATATCGCGCTGCCAGACTGTCAAGAACTGCTTTTGCTGGGGTGGCTTTAGGTCAGGTTGCACTTGATGGCTTCGTTGTACAATAGTTACAGTAGTTCGTGCCTGGGAGAATCATCATTCCTTGAAAATCGTCGTTATACGTATTCCAAAAGAGAAACAGGGAAATGGAATTGTATCATATGTACACCACGCATACAAACTGCCTCGCTAGGATACAGACTGTATCATCACTCCAACAGTGGGAGTCCCACTGAGACTACAGGGACGCCCCAGTGCCACCAGTGGGTGGTTGTCGAGCACCTTCACAAACGTTATATTTTTTCCATTTGAAAGTTGAATGGGACCTCTACTCTCCGGTATTTGCTCTATACAAAATGTCCTATTTCCATGCAAGCAGGTTGTAAAGTCGCGTTCGAACCGCGGACATCCATTGCTGGCATTGAGAGAGAGAGAGAGAGAGAGAGTGGGGTATTTGAAATGTCGACAACGACCTCCTCGAGTACGAGTATGGCGCATGAAAGCGCCCCTACTACAGCACCGCGGAGAGGAGAAGGGTCAGGCAATCATGCCTTTGGCGATGCAATGTTTGGTGCAGCGACTATGCTGGAGCGAACCATCGGTAGTATGCAGAAACAGCTGGAAGATCAGGCGAAATTGATCCATCATCTTCAACGGGATGTGCACGAGCGCCCCACGCATGATGAGCTACTCATCACTCACGAGCGCATTTTTGAGCGTTTAGACAAGTTAGAATCACGGGTAAACCACGTTGAACAAGCAATCACTGTGCCAGCAGGGTACATGATAGAGCAGGAAGCCAAGGAAGACGCCCAACGGGAGCCGGAGGAGCGTTCAGACTGCTCGATAGGAGATTTTGTGGCACAACAACAGCGAAAACTAGCAACCATGGAAAACCATATGCGGCAAAGAGCTACCATGTCAAGTTTTGAGCAGTTTAAAGAAGACTTGCAAGGTAAAATGGAAGAATTCTTAGAAGGGGCGCGTAACGACTTTACCTCGACGACTGCCTTCCAAGAGTACGTACTAGGTTGCACTGCTACAGATGGACATTTTCTTTTGCCCTGCATTTACGCCATTTTTATGTCTGTGCAGTTTGGTGGATTCACATCAAAATGTCGAGAGTGAATTGTCTGCGTTGCAAGGGGTAGTTTCGTGCAAGGTTGACAAAAGTGAAATGAGGAGGTACAAGGCTATCTTGCAAGGAATTGAAGACCACGCCTCTTTCCATCAGAAGGTCTCCAATCACATGTCACAAACAGAGGAGAAACTTGGAGAGCTAGACACGAGAGTATCAGAAACTGAACGCCGTCTGGATGGACATGATGCTAACCTTGACTCGCATTCGCAAGATCTAAACAGAAAAGTAGACCTCTCACGATTTGGTGAGCTCGTTTCCTCGGTAGAATCTATACGTAGTGATGTGGAGAATAAAGCACCGTTGCGAGAGACTCAAGAATTTCAGCAAACCACAAAGAAAAAACAGAAAGAACTCCTTGAATGGGCGACATCTCTAAAGCAAGACCTCGAACGACTTGAACACAACCACAACAGTGTTGCTGAAGACTTGTCACAGCGACCTACATTCGAAGACTTATCCAAGAAAGTGAATGTTACAGACTACCAACACTTCAAATCCTCGTGTGAACAATCGATCAACGTGTGCGCTCACCAAGACGATTGCGATCGAATAGAAAAACTGTTGCAACACCACGGTACGTCAAGAACTAACGCGTCCAAGTCTGTACTAGTTTGGATACCGTCATGTATTATGAATACAGCTTCCGTCCAAAACATGCACCACAAAAAGATTGATATTGCAATGAAATTCATCGATTGGTACGGTAGTAAAGGTGAAGCTTACGAATATAACGCTGCATCGCTAGAACGGCATATGAACTCGCTAGCCGTCGGAAATCGTTCAAAAGTGCGAGAAGCTCCTCCTGGGACACAGTCCGAAAGATTTCTAAACGAGTTGGACGCAAATAGGATTGCCTCTTACTCCAGTCATGCTCCTAGTCCAACCACTCAAGGCGAGTCTGGCTACGTTACAGGCACTGCGGGAGTCCGAATCGGAGGTATCAGTTATTCAAGCGCCACTTCAGACACTAGTGCTTCATGAACAGATCCTTGCGAACATGCGAGAGGACTATTGCTCCCCTGTCCGAGGAAGCTAGTGGATACTAGTGGTTCGTAATGTTGTTATCCGCTTAATGGAAACATTTGCCTGACGTAAGTGGGCCTACCACAGAGATTCACCCAGCCGAGTATCCATCTGGGACCCTGGGTACGGGAGGGGTTGTAGCCGTGCTTCGAGTTTGAGGCTTAACAAGCCTAATATACCACGACAGTATAATGCACATTTCTTTCTCACGAGATATGATTCCACACGACAGTGTACATAGATTGCCCTACAGGGAAAGTTCCCGGTGAGTCCCAATCACGCTCGCTTCACAAACGCTGCGTCTTGCCGTTAGGGTTTGTATGTCTGCTATGAGGCAAGTGTTGTTTCATTCAATATTATTGTTGGCATGCATGATCTGTATTAGCTCGGATATAGGGATACAATGGATGAGGAGGAAGTGTTCCAGGAAGCGGTGGCGTACGTGAAGAGTCTCCCCGAGGATCCAGACGAGCAAGTGTCGAATGAGACGAAATTAAGGCTGTATGGACTCTATAAGCAGGCGACGGAGGTACGCCCGTTTCTAGCCACGAATGAGGATGGAGTTTATAGCTTACGGGGATTTTCTGTGTGCAATGCAGGGTGACAATACACAGCCTAAACCGTCGATTTTTGCAGGATTTGCAGCTCGAGCTAAATGGTAAGCCTCTATACTGCCTTAAGGGCTTATTTCTTTCTCCCTATACGGTACGTTTCATTCGCAAGGTGCAGGAGTGCCTGGGACGCCAATCGTGGAATGTCCTGCCAGGAGGCCAGAAAGCAATATGTGGAGGCCATTCAAGAACTCACCAACGGGGAATGGCTACATGCTGGAAGCTATTTAAGCCCTTCCGCTACATCTCAGTACATGCGAACTCCTGCGAGCAGCTCCGGAACGAATATCAAAACACCATCTAGCTCCCGACCAATACAGACGAAGCAAAAAGAGTCCTCACGCATAAACCATGTGAATGGCCGAAACACCACGCCAGCCAGGAACACTCACCAAGTGTTGCAACACAACGCCAACAAGGAGGAAAGGGGGAAGGAAGAGGAGGAAGAAGACTTTGATAAAGTGTTAGACGAATTGAATGTGCTGCTCAAGGAAGACTATCAACGACTTGATCATATTGAGCAGAAGCTGTCGAAAGGAAGTATCACCGCTAATTCGCAGACTGCCGAGTTATGTAATCAGGAACACGACTACTCAGATCCTTTATTGACACCATCACAGAGCGCTACTATTGCCGCGGGAAACCAGCTAGCATCGTTCTGCAAGACCTTGTACCAACATATGCAGCAGCTTCGTGAACAACAGACGGATCATCAACAGCAAAGCATCCAATCCTCTATCGACACCTCTGTCACTTCCCCGCAATATTGGCTCGATGGTCTCCAAGAGTATTTGATGAGTTTAAAGCTCTTCTTGTTTTACTGGATGAATAGAGCTCTCAAAAAGTTTCGCCTCTTCGAAGACAGTCCTTCTCGAAGTGCTCTCTATATACTCTCTCTAATGTTTATCGCTTTGTGGACGATACACCGTCTTAGGCTAATTTTGCAATGGACGAAGTCATAAAGCAATTTATATTTGAACCCAACACTGTTCACCAATTGGACATTTGACCTGTGTATTTTTCTATGCACATTCGAATCAGAATAAGTACTAGCTCTCCGTACAGTTGTACATGAACCACGCGTTCCACTGGCTTAGTACAGTTGGACGACCAGATGCACATTACAATGCCTCCATACCAACCAATCTCTGTTTGCTACGTAAAAATTCCAGTCTCCGGAAGATGGTGCAGGATCATGAGTTGTCACATTGATATTCTGGGGATCATTAGGCTCCAGATCAAAGTTGTACATTGTCTCCCCGTTCAAGGAAATCTTCAGATCCGCACCAGCTGAGTCGGCAGGGTCCTTTGACAGGCTGAAGTGGACGGTACTGGCATTCGTGGGCACTCCAAGGCATTTGAATAGGAAGCTTCCAACAGGGGGTACGACATTCCAAGAAAAGTGGCAGTCGATATTGCAATTAGGGTAATCTTGCTCGGTGGGGCAACTGTCTTGCAGTGAATTCTGCATTCACATAGAAGCACAGCATAGTCAACAACAGAAGCATTGGTAGATAGTTCAGTTCAATGTAAAATAGTCATCGGGGTGTCCAGTCTCTGGATATACAACGTACGGAAGCACGTAGACGTTGGGGTGCGGCTGAGCAAACACCCATGAGCAGAATGCCCACAGTGACAACGGTCCCAAACGATTTCATTGTTTCACGTAGCAAATAATACTTTCCGGTCTAAGACAACAACATCTAATAAACCACAATGACGAAGGGTTGTCGACTGGGCTGCCGGATACACCATACCGCTATCTACATGCGGAACGGGCGTCGGAAGTCGCTTCAACTTCCGAGTCGACGTTGCACCCGCTGTGTGTATCCAATGCACCCGCTGAAAATTGAACCCAGCTTCCTGGAATTTATATAAGGACGCCTGCCAGTGTCGTCTGAGGTCACTAGACTAGGGACTCACTAATAGTTGCAGTTGACTCACTAGCCTCTTCATCTTCGTGGATACACATGTGACAGATAGGCTAGATAGCCCACCGGCCAGGAAGTTGACGGCATCCTCTGAACGAGGAGCGGTATGCGCCCGTGTTAAGCGGCGATGGATCCGTTGTTCATGCAGCCTTGCTGACATGCGCCGACGGGGAACGCAACACTGGTTTTGCTCTGAAGATTACCGCTGCTCCCCTGCAGATAGTTGAAGTCACTCTCCGCGTGACTCATGGTTGTTGAGCACAATTGTAACATTTGGTTGATTTGATTCCTTCATCAGTCACAAACGAATGAACACGATTAAACTGTACTGAGCGTCTTGGGATTTCTATCTTGCTGCAGATACAATAGCAATGCTGCGTTCTCAGATTCACAGGTGGGTTCTTCGACAGCATCAGCTGACAGTTGCTTGAGCATCAGTACCAACGCCGACATGCCTAATGAAAGAGAAATAGAAGGGGATCAGCTCTCTTATATCTCATGGAAAGTTTATTCGTGGGTCATGCTGGCATTGCCTTGTGCAAAGATCGCCCGCAAGTGCTATCTTCTTTCCCGTATTACGCACGTCGAATATGGTACACTTCCTCCTCTCTTCGTGGAATGCAGACTTGCAAACAACACAAAAACATGTGCAGCTTCGATGCAACGCCTGGCAGTGCCAGCTGCCTCTATCGGAAACTGTAACCCTGCAGGGAGAGCAGGCTTTGCCAACGAGGTCCCCGAATCGCC
This sequence comes from Halocafeteria seosinensis, assembly GCA_001687465.1. NCBI lineage: Eukaryota > Bigyra > Bicosoecida > Halocafeteria > Halocafeteria seosinensis. Next base: position 121,311 of record LVLI01000281.1, on the reverse strand, counting down.
TCATTTCGGTGATCCCAAGTAGGTCTGACACCCACCCAGCTAGCCCCTAAACAAATACTTTGATATCAACCCTGCTTTACAGACGTTACCCTGCTGCTGCTGCCCGTCAATTCAATGCTGAAGGAACGTACACGCTCCCTCACCCGATTTATGACCAAGAGGCTATCGAGACCGTAGATATCACCCACAGAGAGCCAGAAAAGGTGAGACACCAACAGTGCGAGAAATGTCGAGCAAAGTCGTCAGTATGCTTTCACTACTGTGTTATTTCACAGCTGCGTGATCGCTTGGCGTATGGCATCATGAAGGTAGCGCGGACGTCCTACGACAAGCTTACAGGGTATGTGTGTTAGGTTTGGACAAGGCATCCTTTGATTCGATAGGCAATGCGATTCCGATTTCAGGTACGGGGTGAATATGACGGAAGAAAAGTATCTCCGAAGGTTCCTCTTCTTGGAAAGCATTGCCGGGGTTCCTGTACGTGATGTTCTTGGATGTCTTAACTGCTTCCTTTATAGTTCGTTGAGCTCGCTAGCAGGGCATGGTAGGTGGCATGTGGCGACATTGCACATCGCTTCGGAAAATGAGGAGGGATTACGGTAAGCAGTGTGTTTGTGTGTCTGAACGCCAGTGAGCTTTGCAACGTTGTCCCTCCTCTTCCAGGTTGGATTCATACTCTCCTTGAAGAAGCGGAGAATGAACGTGTCCATTTGTTGACGTTCATGCAAATGCGTAACCCTCCGTTGTATCTCAGAGCGATGGTGTTATTTGCGCAGGGGTAAGTATACGTTCTACGGCGCGTAATGACTTCGGTCCATGCTATCCGTGTCATTGCAATGCAGGATATTCTTCAACTTGTACTTCCTTGCCTACATTCTCAATCCCAAAGCTTGCCATCGCTTTGTGGGCTACTTGGAAGAAGAGGCCGTCAAAACGTACACGGGGGCCCTTAAGGACTTGGATCAAGGCAACCTCCCAGGATGGAAGGATATGGAAGCTCCAGGTATGAGTATGTGACTGACTCCCACTATCCTATACGTATTGCACTCTTTCGCTTTGGTTGCAGCAATCGCCAAGCAATACTGGAAACTAGGTGAAAATGCTAAGATGCGCGACATCTTATTGGCTGTCAGAGCGGATGAAGCAGTCCATCGAGAAGTAAACCACACCTTTGCAGAAATCCCGACAGATCAACCTAATCCATTCGCCAACGAAGGACAGAGCGGACAACAGTCGAAGTCTGAGAGCAAGTAGGAGCTGTGGGTGTTTTTCAGCAAGATCAGGCACTTGAAAGAAATACGGTGTCACCAAAGCTGACATTTTGTGGTTGGCTCATGTTGTAGTAAGAGGGCTACAAACTTCTGTTAGTTTCCTTGCTGTCGTTGGAAGAGTCGGTGGTGTAATGGTATCTCTGGAAAAATACACGACTACTGTAAAGGGTTTAGTACACCTAGTTCCGTCAACTTTGTGTCAGACTGTTTCCAACGTGATCAAGCATGCAGGGACACAAAAGATATTTATTAACGCTGACTATTTACCATGGGAGCATCCGACATAGCCTAGCCGTTTTATAGTCCTCTCCATCTCCAAGTATCCACAGATCTACTTGGGGGAGAATGTCTTAATCAAGGCCGTACCCGTATCCAGCTGGTGGAAAGCTTCGCTGTGTTTTGACGGAAGTGTCATACTCGTCACTGGATCTTTCTTCCATACGCCGTTCGACGCGTAAATTCCACGATGCAACTTCGCGGAAAGTTTCTTATCCTAGTACAGTGTAGTGGTAGTCCATCACCTGTTCCACGATGGTACAAGTTTGGTGGATTTCAGCTAATTTACAAGCACTGAAGCTGGTCAACTTTGTTTGTCGTCTTCTTAACGCTTCTCAAGTACGATTCTCTTCCACACGTCATAACCTATGTTGCAGTGGAATCGTCATTTCCGCTCGTAGTTTCCGGAAGTCGCAGTGTGCGTATTATGGTGGTAGGTTGCAGTTATTGGTACACCTTAACAGTGCATGCGATACCTAGTGAAGAGGGACCAATTTCACTAGTCGTGAGAATATGGGTAAAAGTGAATGTTCATGCTTATCATCATCTGAACGGATGGGAGAATACCGTCACGGCACACGGCAGGCGCCGAATTGCGTCAGTCACTTTCATGTTGATGCCACAGACGATGGTGGCAATCATTTATCGGCGCACGGCACCAGACAGAACGGGCATTATGCAGGGAATGCCAGTAGGAATGGGCCCTGGGCAGCGAATGGGTGTTCAGAGCGCAACGTGCATCTCGGCTCCTCCTCCTCGCGCTCTGCGGAGGAATGCTCCCGCGGCACCTTTGTCTATCGGAGCTCCTGCGAATTACCGACCAAGCATGGTATGTTATACCTCGTACGCTAGATTTTCTCTGGGTTCCCACTAGTGAATTGTTTCCCGCGAAAGGAGAAAAGTTATGCTGAAATCAACGTGTATGTGGCCTTGTTCTGCAGGAATATTCCATACGCGGGTTTATGTGTGTAGCTACACAGGAAAAGAGGCCACGTTGATGATGGCTCCTCATACTCCTATAGCGGAAGCTATCAAAGATGGCAAATACTTGGACAGCTTGAAGGACAGGCCTCTGCTCTTACGTGTCCAGGATGCGTGCTTTACGAGCGAAATATTTGGCTCACTCAAGTGTGACTGTTCGCAGCAGTTAGAACGTAGCATGAAGGTGTGTGTTGACATTGCATTCAATACAAATCATGTTTGCATAATTTGATAACATACATTATTATGATCTCCTGCAGCTTATTCAGGAAGCGCCCGAAGGAGGGGCTATTCTCTATCTACTCCAGGAAGGACGGGGAATTGGTCTCGCCGCCAAAGTTGCGGCGTACGACTTACAGGAAAGGGAACACAAAGACACAGTGGACGCTAATCGAGCCTTAGGACTTCCAGATGACTCAAGGGAATATGCGGCTACTCGCGATATAATGTTAGATTTGGTTGAGCGCACAGTTCCTGCGGGTACTCCCTTGTCAACGTTGCCTCTGCGCTTATTAACGAATAACCCCCGGAAGATGACTGAGCTGCAGAGCTTTGGCTTACACATAGAGAAACGCATTCCACTGCGCCTTCAGCCCGTTTCAGATCTTGCAGCGTCTTACATTCACACCAAAGCGAGTCGGATGGGGCATTTCATCGACGACTCCGAGGAAACCGAATCAGAGAGAATAGAATGACGTAGCAGATAGCGATTTTTTCCCAGTCATGGCAAGATACCCTTGGTGTATATTTTAGTCGCGTCACCCTTTAAGGCGACGGTTTGCACTCGTATTCCCCGTGGAAGGAGATCATGGTAGTGACTCATCTTGAGTATGGCCACTATTGCACTCCAAAGTTAGCGGAAGTCTTGCTGCTGTTGCTGGCATTCCTTGAACATGTCAACATATTGCTGACAGATACTTATGTCGTGAGAATTAGTTTCAAAGCAACGGTTCATCTCCTGCTGTATTTGGGCACAATCCTGACCACCAATGCCTTCTTGCGCTGCTCCAGCCTGCTGTTGAGCAGGTTGCTGTCCTTCTTCACCTCCCGAATGAACGTGTTCCACTTGTCTTGGTCCAGCAACAGCATCAACTGCGCGGTGAGCAACCGCTGAACCTCCACCGAAAGCCATACCCTGTGCTATGGTTGAACCGATGCCAGACAGTAATCCGCCGCCACCTCCAGATTGCTGCTGAGGCGCCTGTTGACGAGCAGGCGGTGAGGACGAACGCTGCGCTGGTTGTCTGTAACAGCAAAATACAAACACAAAATCTAGCCTCTATGCACATATGGGAAGCAACGGCCACTTGGTGACTCAGTACGTACCTTGAAGGAGCTGAAGCAGGTGGTGTGGAGCCACGCGACTGGCTTCGGCCTCCAAATCCTCCGAAGAGGCCACCACCACCTCCGCTACTTCCACGAGATCTAGACCTGGAACTGACAGAGAAAAATAGTCAGACTTATTCATTCGCCACTAGTGTAAATGTCATTTGCTGAGGCTTTCACGCTAGTCCCCACGAACCGTATACCATATGCTTTTTTGTCGTTTCAATGTCCCCTGCTTCTCCCCTTTGGGTCGTACCCTATGCTTTTTGTTGCTGATGATGTCATTCCATCAGCCTCACATATGTCTACGGCCCATATCATAGTCAGATAAGCGTTTCAGACACCATGATCCGTGTAAAAGTCGAAATATACAATCAATATAACCGGAAAACATCCTCGCAATGCCCTCATGTAAGTTGCAGCTTCTGAAACTTCGTTCGACAGTCTTCTCGAAAGTTGCGCAGATGCACTTACCGTGGCATTATTTACAAGAGAAGCGTCTAGCACTAGTTTCACGCAAACGATTTAATGCAATCCAAATGACGCTATATGACAAGCTGCTTCACGTATCAATTCGTCAATCAACTTAAATTTGAGTATGCTTAGATTCTGCCAACCTTGTTCCGTGACTTCAACCACGAACGCTTGTGAAGCTCATTGGAGGCGTCCGTGACAGGGTTCACGAACGCTGGCATACTGAGTATGTTATCTCAGTTGTTTGAATCCCCCACCATTCCGTTAAATCCTGAACATATGCACACTGTAATTTCCAAGCCCTGTGTTCCAATGATTACTTAGGGTATTATTGCCACTGACCACAACTGCAACCAGCAGTACCTCGGAAGCGCTCATTTCTTTACCTTCCGCTCTGCTTCTTTGATCCTTCTATAAAACTTCAGTCAAGTTTTTTTGGGTGGTATGTCATGGGTTCTTTATTGACACCAGGGCAGGGCCTTCAATGAATTAATTCCTCGCGTGCTAGAAGTACCACAAAAGATTGTCTGGTCCCATCCTTGATCATTGAGTGCAGGCTTTGGCAATGGATTGGTCCCCAGACATTTAATTCAATATTCTAATTTAGAGGAGGAATCCGTTTTCTCCCCTTGTGGTTTTTCCCCGTATGCGTGAATACAATGCCTAAAGGCAAACGAGGTGGCAAAAGTGCCTCAGGTAACTCGGGCAGCCGCCGGATTAGCTGTCGCAAGGGCAAACAAGGCTCTTTCAAGCTCGTAAACTACGTCCAGGAGAACCACAGGAAGCCGGTCTATTGTTTAGCTTTCTGCCAAGTTGTTACGGAAGACGTGGATCCGGAGGAGAGCCCAAATGAGAGCTATGAATATCCCCGGGACAATATGACCCAAAGACGAAGCGCCTCCCGTGGGCCTTCCGTGGATTTTGACGATACAGAGGATGAAACAGAGACCTCCACCCCTAATGTTACGGGTACCGATTCCGCATCTGCTGCAGATGAACAGAATGGCAGGAGTTCTGCCGTCACGTGGGCGTCAAGAGAGAGCGCCACCGAGGATGAAGAGGTAATTCAAATGGAGCAGCCTAGGAAAGAAACGAAGCAAACATGTAGCTCCACATCCAACACAGCTGCGGCAGTCAATAACGGAAATCGCCAATCCAGCGCTGCGAGCGGAAGCTCAACCATAACTGTCAGTAATGCTGCACAACAGAGTTCCAAGGAAGGTACTCGCTTGGACTCCATGCCACAGCCTCATTCAGAGGGAAGCGCTGGTGAAAGCCAGACAGAACTTGATGGAACCAACAAAGATAATGAAAATTATGGCATAGGTGCAGGTGAAAGGGACCAAGAGATAGATGTTGTATCGGCCATTATTGAAGGAGGAGACGTTCCTGAATCGACTCAGACCTCTTCGACGGTCCTTAGTAAGGATCTTTCCGAATACGATCCGGCACTTTCCCTTGATAAGAATGGGTATGATCGAGGTCAGTTTGAAGATGACGAGTACAAATTAAAGCATGCGTCTCAGTTCGCTCTGAAGAGGAAGATCGATCGCATGTTTGCCACTTGCGGTAGCAACCAAGTATGTGTCCCAACTGCCCCAACGACTTGAACAGATATAACAACGTTTCACTATACTGCCGCAGCTCACTATCTATGAGAACAAACCAAACGGGGCTATAGTTCCTCTTCAAAGCTACGTTGATGAAGATGTATGTATCCCGTCAAGGTCTGACTGCATGACTCTGCTATTCACTCAAACTGTTACTTTGCAGAAAAAGGAGGAGTACTTTACGTGCGCATGGGCTCCTGTATTTTGCTTAACGGACAGTGAAACTTCTTCATTTTGTGATCCTATCGATGATGTTTCTGCCCCATTGGTAGCGGTAGGAGGGGAACGGGGTTTAATTCGCATCATTGACCCAGCTCAGAAGCGTGTATACCAGGTACGCTTATGTCATTTTATTAATAGATTAGCCTTACTGAAAGAAATGTTAATTTGTATGCGCCCAGACTCTTCAAGGCCAAGGAAATTCGATAAACCACATCGTATGGCATCCAACCGATCGACATCTACTGCTTTCAGCCTCCAAGGATGAGTCTGTACGCTTATGGAATGTGGAAAATGGAGTTTGTATTGCCATTTTTGCTGGGGAAGGAGGCCACCGGGATGAAGTCCTCGCAGCTGATTTTCACCCTCTGGGACAATGCTTTGCCTCGTCTGGGATGGACAATACAGTTAAGATATGGGCCCTGGATACTCCGGAAATCACCCACGCCATTGACGAGAGCTATAAGTTCAAGAGAAACAGCATGTATCCATTCCATTCTTTGTGCTGTCAGTTCCCAGCGTTTAGCACGACCAAGGTATGCTAGATGCAATACATATATTTGTAGGTTTGCCTGGATTGAATCCTCCGGTTCGTTTCATCTGCAGATACACGTGGACTATGTCGACCACGTTCTTTGGCTTGGTAATTTACTGCTGTCCAAATCCACCGCGAACCACGCTGTACTCTGGTACCCAGACATTCACCAGGCAAAGGTAAGTAAAGTCTTTGTGGGTTATACCACGCTCACATTGTTTCATACATTTTTTGCTTCAGGAGTCCGCGACTGTAGTCCGCGAATATGGCATGCATGATGCTACGCTGTGGTTCATTAGAATGGCTTTAAATCCTTCAAGAACTTTACTTGCAACAGGGAACGGCGTTGGCAACGTTTTTGTTTGGGAAATAGATGGAGAAACCTCTCCCACACCTGCTCACTGTCTTCCTCCAGTACAGCACGCTAACGATGGAGCAAACAGCAGTGTAGATGCAGATGGTGACGAAGATGATGAGGACGGTGATAGCAGTCTGAAAGAGCCTTTCGGTACTGTCAACGTGCACTACAACGTCAAACCGCTGGCTGTGTTGACTCCACCGAATGTGAAACCTTCTACAGTTCGTCATACTGCCTTTTCCAGTGATGGGAGGTCTTTACTTTACGTAACTGATGATGGAAGAATATGGAGGTGGGAACTATGTGATATTAACCCGAAGAAAATATCGACGGGCGAGTTGAGTAATTAGCAGAGTCACTACAGGGCAAGTACGGAAACGTAAACGTAAGGCGTTCATCGAAGTACGCTAGTGGCTTGGTGGCTACCAATAGCTACGAAACTCAACAAAGTTGATGTTTCCGCTCCAGCATTATTTCTTGCTAGTGGTTTATCCATAGACGTAAACAACGCACGGGAAGAAATCGCAAGACGCCAACAGCTGAAAATACGCAAGACGATCTTGACAACAACAACCGAGTTTAGGATAGAGAGCACCGTGCTCTTCATATTTGCAGCACAAGCAAAGCATATGTAGTACGCTCTAATAAAATGCGGCTTTATTTCCTCGTAAGAAGTCCCCGTAACGGTTGCCCCGGCTGTGAATTCCATCCAGACCCTCGCTTCTTTCCTGTGTATCTTAGATTAAAAAGCCTCATACAACGTACAACAGTTTCTGACGGAAAAAGCACATTAACTTAACCTCTCTGAGCACTCTGCACCAATACCTGCAGGTAGAATCAGGATTTTTTCCTGCGCTCTAGCGCCCGTCGCTTCGCCGCTTCGATTTCTGTTTCCCCAGTTCTTCTTCCCGTAGAAGATACGGTCGGAGTCTGGCGATCCTCTTTCTCTAGCTGGCCAGTATATCTGGAGCCGGTAATCTTCTGAATCACATTTAGTTCCGCATCACCAAGTTCTTTGGTATTGTCACTCTCCGAAGACTTATGTACTTCTACTCCTCGCGGCTCCGAGGCAGTGTGACTTGTAGCCGTAGGCTCGTGTTTGCTGGACTCTCCAAGCTCGATTTCCTCCTCCGCATGTACAGCGATGGCAGGTGCATGAGACACGTTGGTGACTTCCCTGTCCCTGTCGTTCGCATTCTTACTGCTATGTGTGCTTCTGGTGTTTTGGAATTCCTTCAGCGCATTGGCCTGGGACTCTGGTAGTCGAGATGGATCAATTGTATCCCCAGAAGCCAGATGGTCGCCAGAACCTGTGCCGCCTACTTGACTAGCCAGAATGTTACGGTAGAAGCCACTAAAATCCTGAGTTTTAGTTACATCTTCTCGTGCTTCTTTCTCTTCCTCCAGCCTTTCAAGTTCCCTCATTCGTTCTCGTTCTTCCAGTCTTTTCTTGTACCTGCACGAATTCGAGAGTTGGTTGCATGTCGAACAAGCATCCATTCTCAAAATGATTGCTTACGCTGATGTAATGAATTTTTCTGTGTCACCTTGGGCAGCTTCTTGTTCTTGCTCACGAAGAATTTTCCTGCAAAAAAAACACGGTTTGAAGCCTGTTGTAACACTTGCGATCAATTACGTGGCAATCGTACCGCTCCCGTAGTTCCTCTTGTTCTCGCTCTCGCTTCTCTGCCTGTTTCATAAGATTCTGAATGTAGCGAGGCTTCTTCGTATCCTGTTGTTTCCTAAGCTCTTCTTGTTTCTGTCTCTCTTGATCAGCCTTCCCCTTCCATGAGTCATAATCGAAAATGCTGGAATCCAAGTTCAACGCCTCCTCTCGAGCTCGTTTGGTCGAGTAATCCTGTTGTTTCTGCTGCTGTAAGTACCGATTTACTCGAGATCTATCGTCCCTGTTTTCTTGCTTGTTGGTCTGTTTCTCCCCTTGCCCCTCATCGTCATCTCCATCATCCATGGAGAACAGGGCTGGTTTATGGGCTGAGGCACCTGAACCAGATTCATTCGATTTCTGGCCTTTCTTTTTGACAAGACCATATCTGCATTCAACAGTGGGAAGGAAATGCAGGAAAATTCATCATTGAAACCATCTGCACATCATCACATCATATTCGTCTGCAATGAGACACTCCTTACTTCTTGGAACCGAGAGACAGTTTCATTCTCCTCAACCTACCGGCAAAGCTGAACTCCAATCCGAGAGGTCCGACTCCTGATACGGACGTAATATCACAAGTAGACAATAGCATAGCTGGCCGTCATCGTTTGTTTGCGTCCATCCTTCAAGGAGAATGGGCGTCTTATCTAGATCCAACAAAAGATTGTGTGGTTCTACTGTGCTTGAAGTAGCGGGCGAAGAGTCATGACCAGCGTGCCTTTCCAGAAACATGTTCTGCAGAGTTCAGGAGGCTGTTGGTTTCCACTATTAGAAGAAAATCTTGGATTGTTTGGGAGAGCAAAGTGCGACTACAATTGCGAAAAGAGAACTCAACTGAAAATTAGCAGTCATTAACTAATTGAATCAAAAAGGTAAGCTGAGTGAGAGTCGCGGCTGCGGCGTTAGCAGGCAATGCCCCTTGGAAGGAGGCATGTGGTCTTCCATTGACCCACGGACTGGCAATGACAAAAGTGTCCTCCAATCTGTAAGACTGCGGATTGAGTGTTGTAGGTGGTCGAGGATGGGGGGGCTAATAATGAGGGGAGAATACATGGTAATTAATCGACGCGCGTGGATCTTCGCGCGGAATGTTTCTGGAAGCGCCACAGTATCTTCCAGAAAGACACCTCTGTCTTCTAGGAGCCGTCAACGTCAAATGTTTTAAAGAGTTCCGATTCGCACTCACCCATTGATATTTGGATTATTTCTTGCTTTTCTAACCTTCTTCACCCTCGCAGCCGAAACAAAATGGCAGCTGAAGGGACCTCAATCCTTATCGTTTATTACTCAATGTATGGACATGTCCGCACTGTAAGTTAAGAGTGCTCGTTGTTTGCATCAAAAACTTGAAAGATGTTATTCCCTGTTCAAGACTGGCTATTTTAATGCAGATGGCGCAAGAAGTGAAGAAAGGGCTTGAGTCCAAAGGGGCTACCGTAGATCTAAAGCAGGTTCCGGAAACTCTTCCTGAAGAAGGTATGGTAGAATTTTAAAACAACGGTCCTGTATTCCAAAGTCAGCAATTATTTGCTTCTTTAATGATTTCTGGGCGCGTTTGTGCAGTGCTCACAAAGATGCATGCTCCTGCCAAGTCCGACGATCCCGTCGCTACGGCAAAGGACTTGACTGAATACGACGGTGTACTGTTCGGCATTCCGACGCGGTTCGGCATGATGGCTGCTCAGATGAAAGCTTTTTTTGACTCCACTGGCAGTCTTTGGCAGCAGGGTGCCCTTGTCGGCAAACCTGCTGGAGTTTTCTTCTGCACTGGTACCCAAGGAGGTGGACAGGAAACCACTGCGTTGACGACATTGACCCAACTTACACATCATGGGATGATATATGTGCCAATGGGCTATATTAACCCAGTGATGTTTGATAACTCCGAAGTCCGTGGAGGTAGTGCGTACGGCCCTGGTTCCTTTGCTGGTGCCGACGGTGCTCGTCAACCGTCTGAAAGCGAACTCACGCTTTGCCGAGACTATGGTGGTCACTTCGCTACGGTTGCCGGCAACTTGAAGAAGGGCCGTGCTTAATAATAGTGGGCGGTATTGCCAAATGGTACAAGATGAACATTTGTAGGGTATGACGCTATTGCAATGTGCGACAAGATCTGATTAGTAGAGAACCGTCTTGGGCACACCATAGTATTTCGTCTTCCGACATCAATCGAAAGGGTCGAAATTTTCATACTGATGCCATACGTTGTATTCGCTCCTTCCTGCATATAACTTCTCACGCTAACGAGGGACACAGACGGCGCGGGATGTCCGGGACACAGCCCCACCACTGCCCGCCCCAGAGTGTTTGGATCCCGACCCATAACAGTAAAATCGATGGACATTGGATTGATTCCGACGTCGTGCTCCCTGTTTGTGACCGAAACAGAGAGAGAAGGAGATATCGTGCCCTGGCGACCGAAAGCTGTGTGGCATTGAACCAAGAAAAAGGAAAGACAAACAAGATACCGCGGATCTTGTCCCTTTTTTTGCGCGCTGTTGTTCGATCAAGAAAAGACGAGGCTGAAAAATGAGTCCCCCCATTGAGGACCCCGATTTAGCCGCTCAGGGTAAGCTATTGACCCCAATCTCAGTTATGCTCTGCTTTGCGTTGGTGAAGCAAACGGCACAACCATGAAGCATAGGGACACGTACTAAGGTGCCCGAAAACTACAAAAAAGGATCCTGAGGGAAGAGTAAGGGGGATCTGATGGAATGTTCTGGGTTTTAACGGGAGTGGTGTTCTCTTGCAAGCATGGGCAAGTTTCCATTGAGTGACATGTATGACTAAACATTTTGTATCCGGATTGAGACTGGTCCGAAAGATATAGCCTGAATAGTGTTGGCGGAAGAACATGGGGTTGCGAGACTGGATGTTCTTCCGGGGGTGTCACTCCGGAATTGTCCCGGACATTCTGGAATAAGCTTTTAATCTTTTTCACTGTATGAATCGTCGTTATTGTTGGATTGCAGCCATCATTGCCATTGGGGCCGGCGCACTAGCGCTGGTTGCCGCTATGTATTTCGTGTCAGAGGTATGTCCACTAAGAATGGTCTTTCACATCCGCTATTGCGAGTTCTTCAAGCTATCATTGTATTCATCGCAGAGCCTCGATGCTAAATACATGAAAGAGCACAGGTGCGATGAAGCTCAAACCAAGGAAGTCAAGCGATTGCAGAAGTTTATCAACGAAGGAGCAACTTCCTTTTTGCACACCGAGTACTTTTACCTGTCGTTGTTTGTGTTGGTTGTATTTGGGGCTATCAGTGTGATCCTTATTCAAGACAGCGATGAAGAGCGAGGTCTCCTTACTGCGGTGTGTCTTGTAGTGGGAGCGTCTCTCTCCGCCGCAGCGGGATACATTGGTATGATAATTGCTACCAAAGCCAATGCGACCACTTGCTTTGCCTGCACCAATGACATTAGCTCTGGTCTGAGGACTTCCTTCGCTTCTGGAGCTGTGATGTCCAACTCTGTTGTAGGACTCGGACTTCTCGGTCTAACGATCATGTTCATCATTCTTGATCACAGAGACAACACGTGGAACTACCTCTCCGGTTTCGGGTTTGGAGCTTCATGCATTGCTCTGTTTGCTCGTGTTGGAGGCGGTGTTTTCACGAAAGCAGCTGACGTTGGAGCCGATCTCGTCGGCAAAGTTGAACAAGGTATCCCTGAAGATGACCCGAGAAACCCTGCTGTAATTGCAGACAACGTTGGTGACAACGTCGGTGATGTAGCCGGCATGGGTGCAGATCTTTTTGAGTCTTTCGTGGGATCGATCATTGCAACAAGTACCCTCGGAGATGGGATCTTAGGGCCTTTGAAGCCGAACTATGTCGCCCTTCCGTTTTGGATTGCTTCAATGGGAATTGTAGCCTCCCTGATCGGAACTGCTGTGGTTGTCTACAGTAAGCTTGATGAGAACGCGCCCCTTTCGAAGCTTCTATCTACACTCAGCAGGGGTATCTACACTGCCATGGTTCTAGTGATGCTTCTTTGCTTGATCCCGTGTCTCACACTCTTCGAACCGGATGAAGGGATGCGTCTGTGGGGATGCGTGCTCATCGGTCTTGTTGCTGGTGAAGTCGTTGGTAAATTCACAGAGTACTGCACGAGCTACGAAGATCAGCCGACCAGAGAAATTTCGGCTGCAGCTAAATTCGGAGAAGCACCCGTTATTATCAAGGGATTCGGTGTGGGTATGATCTCTGTCGTAGTACCTACTTTAGCTCTCTCTGTGGTGATAGTCGCTTGTAATGAGATTGCTCCTGACCAAGCGAATCTGTACGGAATTTCGCTCGCCGCTGTTGGCCTCCTGTCCACTCTGGGAATCACACTCGCTACCGACGCGTATGGTCCTGTGGCCGATAACGCTGGGGGGATCGCAGAAATGGCTGGGCTTGGTGATGAGGTTCGTGACAGGACCGACTCCTTGGACTCGCTTGGCAACACAACCGCTGCCACTGGAAAGGGTTTTGCTATTGGCTCTGCTGTACTTACATCGGTCGGTTTGATTCAAGCTTACTTGCAGGAAACTGGTCTTTCTCCTGAGAGAATTTCCTTGAGAGACCCGAACGTGGTCGTCGGCTCATTGATCGGTGCCATGTTGCCCTTCTTGTTTGCTGCCTTAACAATGTTGTCTGTAGATAAGTCTGCACGAGCGATGATCTCGGAAGTCCGGCTTCAATTCGCACAATGTCCACAACTTATGATGAAACCTGGGCAATCTGAAGAGGACTACGACAAGGAGTTCGATGCGCTTCAGGTGAAGGACGAGAACGATCATCATTTCGGGAAACTCCAAGTCCCGTGCGGTGGAGAGACCCGATACTTCCCCGACAGTGAGCGATGTGTCCAAATTGCTACAACTTCAGCCATCCAAGAGATGGTGCTTCCTGGAACCTTGGCGGTGTTTTCCCCTGCCGTCCTTGGGTACTTGCTGGGCGCACCGTCACTAGCTGGCCTACTGGTCGGCGCATTGAGCTCAGGCTTCATGCTTGCATTGACTATGGCCAATGCTGGTGGAGCTTGGGATAACGCCAAGAAGTGGGTAGAGAAATGTGCATCCGAAGGTGAACCCGTAAAGAACGAAGAAGGAGAAACCGTTCTTGACTACAGTGGTTTCGGTGTAAAGAAAGCAGCGATTGCCAAGGAGGTTGCACGCAATGGCAACTTGAAACAGCTGCTTAAGGAACATCAGTCTGCAGAGGACTACGATGGGGATGACAGTAAGATCGAAGAATTGGCAAAGGAACTAGTAGAACTGTACAAAGAACGTCACGACCCCGTTGTCGTTGGTGACACCGTCGGTGATCCGTTCAAGGACACTTCCGGTCCATCTTTGAACATTTTGATCAAGTTGATGTCAGTTGTCTCCCTTGTGTTGGCACCTACTTTCGAAAGAAAATCTTTTCACGAAGATCGGTGGTGGATCGCGGTCATCGTCTTTGTTGTCGTTGGATTTGCGCTGATCGTCTTGACGAACATCTTCAAAAAATCCCAGGATAAACGCGAAAAACTTGCTCAGGAGGAAATGTCCAAGGCCCACAAGAACATGCAAAACAGCGGCGCTCAAGCTACATCAGAGGAAGCCGGAGGAGCCGAAGCAGGTGACATCCAGATCGACGAGGAAGAAGGCAAAGAAGCCGGAAACGAAGCCTAAGGATTTTTTCATTATGGTAGCATAATGCACTGACACGCTTTTCATTCTCTTCAGGGGAATTTACCAGGATGGTGTGTATTGTGTACGTTAATGAGTTCATCCATCCAACCGGCGTTTTGTAGAAATCAAAGAGGGAAAACGAAATGCCCAACTAGTTCGACGACAGCACAAATTAAAATACAAAATATCACGTGAAGTTGTCGGTACAGAACCAAGCAAACATCCACATACTCGCTGTGTTGTATAGTAAATCGACGTGCCTCGCTTCGAGCCACAGGCGACCGTCACTCTAATTTTGCGGCAGCTGGCACACGCCGACCAAGTCTTCCATCAAAGACAGCCAACCTCTTCCCTACTAACGGTCAACTTCGGTTAAGGTGGCTAAATAAACTATACAGTATCTATTCTAGATCGTTGACTCAACTGTCCCATCGATATTTTCAAGTTTCCGACTGTCGGAAAATGAAGCTTCCAAGAGAAATACCCTCTGTACACACAGAATCCAACAGATGCTTGATAGAAACGATCATCATCATGCTCAGCCGGAATGGACCTAAAATGGCTCCATCAGGTTTTGAGTGCGTCCTTTTTTGATTTCAAAGCGCGTTACTGCACCATAATCATCTCCTACGAACACACGTTGTTGCGCATGCTGGAATAGACACAAGAATCATACATTCTATTACGTGAAACATCCCTGGATGCGCTCATATCATGGGAACATGGCCTCCACCACATAGAAGCAGCGTCTTCCGGCTGCTTACTGTATGGCCGGCGAAAAAGCTCCATTTGCATGTTCATCTTGCGTCCGTAGAACAACATGAGCCAGGCCAATTGTCACAATACATCCTACAATCATTGTAGTACAATGTCGTCTAAAGTTCCTTCGGTGCTCCGTCCAGAGGGTCCGACAGCGCCTCGTCTAAAGTTCCTTCGGTCCTCCGTCCAGAGGGTCCTACAGCGCCGGGAACCCGGGATTGACACGAGCGACCTCCGGGTCGGACCTCGCAACTTCGCAACTTGCCCCCCAGAGGTTGAGGTGACTCCGTCCTCCCGACGGGGTGTGCTCTTCTGCTGCAGATTGATGTCCCTTGTGAGTGTTGATAAACAGCAAAGAGACAGTTATCGGTAGTTACTTTTCGAGGGTTCTACCTTGTGGTGAATAGACAGCAATGGGACGGAAAAAGAAAGGAGGGGCGCCGCAGAGCAGCAGCACCCCAGCAGCTCCAACTTCAGCCTTTACTCCAGCTTCTCCCTGTACGTTATACGACCCAATATGTGGCAAATTTATGTGTTTATATATTCCCTACTATGTGTTTGATCCTTGCAGTCGATCGTTTGGCGGTAAGATAGATATGGAAGTTTATTGAACTTGGGGGACCTATAGGTCCTGTTCATTTTGCTGTATATCTGTATTTGCTTTACAGGAACATTTCCAGAGCACAACCATGGCAGAAACTAGTCAGGCAACGTCCACGGACCCCGCATCCTCCAGTTCGTCTACCACCGCTGGTGCCATTTCGAACGCCACCACGACCTTGACGACCGCTGGAACTGGAGAAGGAGGAAGTACGGCACAAAAAGAGAGTGATCCCAATGTGGAAAAGAACATTCAAAAGTTGGAGGAGATTCAAACAGAACTCGACAAAATCAAGGAGCAGTTTGTGGAAGAGCGAAAAAAGTTAGCGGAAAAGTATCTCTCAGATATGCTTCCCCACTTGAGTAAACGTCGAGCTATTATACAAGGCAATCATGAAGAAGCTGCAAGCAATGGAGTGCCAGGATTTTGGCTGAAAGCATTGCAGCAGCATGGTGAAATCACAGATTATATTGAAGAATGGGATGAGGATGTACTCCAATATCTGGAAGATATCGAATGGAGTCATTTAGAGGATATGAATGGGTTCAAATTGTCGTTCCACTTTGCTTCCAATCCGTACTTCAAGAACTCCGTTCTCACGAAAGAGATACCCATCAACAATATGTATGACCCGGCTTACGCCTCTCCGGATCCTACTCGAATCGCCGGGTGAGTCGCTCTTTCCACGAGTCGTGTGCTCTCTATGCTTACTATTTTTGATTTGGCAGGTGCGATATTGAGTGGTGTCCCGGAAAAGACGTCACCGTACAACAGAAAAAGAAGAAAGGACGAAAGGGAAAGAAAGGCTCAAATAAGTCGGAGAAACGGGAAAGGTGAGTTCTCTGGAATGTTGGTACAGAGGTGTGTGTGTGGTAATCCATCGCGATGTCAAATTGCAGCTTTTTCCGGTTCTTCGATCAATTTACGATCGAAAATGTGTACGAAATGGAGGAAGACGAAGCTGAAGAGTTGGAGTATCGGCTTCAGTCGGATGTAGATATTGCTATGGCGATTAAGGTATGCACCTACCTCTTATCTGGGAGCTCACCTCGTTTTCTTCATTGTGAAACTCTTTGTGCTTTTTTCTGGCAAGCAGGATCAAGTAATCCCTAGTGCTGTCAAATGCTATAATGGAGAAATGGGAGACGAGGATTACGAGGTAGAGGACGAGGAGGAGGAGGACGATGATGAGGCTCCTACCTTGGAAGAAGACGACGAAGAGGATTCGTCTGATGAAGAAGGCGAGGAAGACGTTCGTGAAGCAATCAAGGCGGCATTTTCCCAAGGCAGTGGTAACAACGATTTTTCAGCCATAGCAAACCAATTCCAAGCACAGTCATCGGGAGCTAACGCGCAAGAGGAGCAGCCGCCAGAATGTAAACAGCAGTGATCAAAAGTACTACACTCGTTTGGTGCTCAAGACAACTAACCGGATGAAATATACACGCGTTTATTGTTATGTATGAAGCTAACTAATTCCCTTGCATTTCGGCATCGTTTTCCCCACCGCCGTTCGTCTCTTGCGGTGTCTCTTCACCTTTATTCCCACCATTCTGCTCAGCCGGGGATGTTTCTTCACCATCCATGTTAACATCATTCTCTCCCTTGTTTTCCTCTTGGTCTTGATTTTCCTTCTTCTCCTCAGCCTGTTTCTTTGGTTTTGGTGGATTCGGCTTCGGCTTATTCTTGATCGGAGCGCACTCCCTATGCAATCGATCCAATTTTTCACGCATATCCTTGACTGTATACGCTGGGTCGTGGTGTTTCGCTTTCGCCCCCTGCTCATCTTGCTTCGTTCGTAACCATTCCTCTACCTCTTTAGTAGCAGCTCGCAAAGTATCGCGATCCGAATCGGATAAATGCTCATACTTCGCATCGGTGGAGGAGAGCACAGTTTTGTACTGTTCTATTACCGTAAGCAAGTTATTAACCTCCGCTTCGCGGTTCTCTTCCTCCCACTTTCTCTTCTCTATAGGGTCACCGACTTTGCGGAGCTCATTCAACTGGCTTCGATACTGCTCCTTAGTGGCATCAAACCCGTCTTCGTACAGCCAATTTTCGGTTGTGTCTAAACTACCTTGTAGCGTCTGACTCTCCTCTTTCGAGGCGTATTCAAAGTACTTATCCTGTAAGGCGGACCGCATGCCATAGATGTATGTTTCTAAGTCATTTCGCATATCTTGTGTCGCTCGAATTTCTCTATCTCTTTCGTACATCGCGAGCTCATCATTGATCGCGGTTTCAAGCGTCTTATTTTCAAGCCCACCTTCACCATCGAGTTTTACAGTCTTGAAGCCTACATCATGACGTTTCACACGCTTTTTCTTCTTTTCCTTCTCTTCTTTGTTATTTGTGTCCTTTTCCTGTTCTTTTTCCGTTTTCTGTTGTTCTTCAGACTTTTCACCTGTCATCTCTTTGTCATCCTCTTCCCTTTGCTTCCCTTGTTCTTGCTGCTGCTCGCCCTCGCCCTTACCTTCAGTGTTCTCTTCGGTGCCCTTCATAGGCTTATCAGCATTCTCTTCTTGGGACTGAGGACTCGGAGTTGGAGGAGCAGTTTCGAAGACTTCTTGCAAGTATTCTGCTTTGACAAGTTGGACGCAGCCAGAGAGATCTAATCTGATGTCCACACGAATCTTGGGTGGCTGAGTGTTCTCATCAGCATCAGCCGGCTTCTGAACTCCATCGATTGCGAACTTCGCGATGTCTGTCGGTTGTCCTTCAGGGAAATCTAGACCCTGCTTTTCGGTTGCCTCCTTGAGATACTCGGCGAAAATCGTGAAACTGCCCCAACGCTTGAAAGTCACACGTTTTGTGGCTGGGAAGGTGTCGCCTGGCTTAAAAATCACCAGAGAGTTGTCAGATTGTTCTGAGTCGCTAGAATCGGGGTCCCAAGAAACTCTAATTGGATAAGACACAGTATCTTCGATATCGAAGGGTTTCACTCTAAATTTCGGGCTAAGAATGGCACACTGCAATCCAGTGCCTCGCGAAACAGCCTCATCCTGATTTAGAGTGGTACTTAACTCGTGACCTTCCTTGTCATCAATTTTCATATTCAAGGCCTCCGCCATTCGACGCTTAACAATACGAGGCCGGGATCCGCCGCCCACTACCTCCACGTTGGTCAAGTCCTTAGCAGTAACCCCTGCTACGTTCAGAGCGCGATGTATAACTGCAGGTACCCTGTCAGCAACCGGTTGGGCGATTTTCTCAAAGGTCTCAATATCCATCGTGCTGAAGTAGTCCTGATCCTCCATTACGCACTCAATATTCACAGGAGCTTTATCGACACCGTAGGGGCTTAAGGTCTTCTTGGTACGCTCAGCTTGGTTCAGAAATTTAATGCGAGCCTTCGGTTTGCTCCAAGCATCCAAACCTGTTTTCTGTCGGAATTCGTCGGCGAAGTGCTTTCCGAGAGCCTGATCAATGTCTCGGCTACCGCAATAGGGATCGCATGCTGTGGAAAGCACTTTAAGCGCTCCGTTACGGAACGAAACTACCGATGCGGTCAGATTGGAATGTCCAGCATCAATGAACATCACCTTAGTATCTTGATCATCTGAAAATTCGCGCTTCGCTGACTTGAAGATGCCATAACTTAGTGCAATGGCGGTAGACTCATGGATAAGTCGTAGGCAGTTAACCTTAGCAATTTTGCAGGCGTCAAGAAGAGCCTGACGCATCCTGTTGGTAAAGTATGCTGGAACTGAAAGAACCAGATCCATATTGTTCGCTACAGAAATTCCCGCATTCTTGGCGGATTCATTGTCTTTGGCTACTCCTGCCGCCTTTGCATCGTTAGCCGCAGAATCAGCGATTATTTCTTTGACTTTTTGGAGCAGCATAGCATAAATCTGTTGGGGAGTGAAGTGCTTTTCTTCTTCATTGTAGTTGACTTTGATCAAAACTTCATCGTTGTTGTCCGAAGTAACTTCGTAATTTAAGAAGTTTTGCACTTCGTGTTCGACAGCAGGGTCCGAGCGCTTCCTTCCAATTAGGCGCTTAATGTCCGTCACAGTGTTCTTGTAGTTCATACGCACTTGTGTGGAAGCCTGGTCCCCCAAATATCGTTCAGCACCTCCAAATGATACCAAACAACTGCAAAACATGGAAGAAAGTCGGTCAAAGTCGCTGTGTCACTGGGAAGGAAACCACAAAAAGCATCTGGGCAATTGCTCCCCCTACACCACCCCTAGCAGGGAAATCCACTGTCCCTGTCTGTCGAATTTCAAAAAATAGAACAAATGGTGCAAACTGCGTATACGTACGGGTTTACCCTCTGGGAGTTCTCATTGAGGACCACATCCACGCCTCCTCTCTTGACACTTGCCACGAGGAAATTTGCATTTCCTATATCTACTCCTACTACCGACATTCTGCTTCGTTCGACGTCTCCTTTCTCCACAAAGAATAACGCAGTGATTTAGGCACTTTATCAAGTATATACAAAAGCAACAATCTGCTCTACGTATACCCGCGAGTTTATAAAAGATTGCCATCAACAATTCTATCGTTCTAGTTCCTTCTGTAAGATGCAACGCGTCTAAAAGTTCCGAGAGGTTGAAGTTGAGAGGTCGAATGATGGAACATTCCAGGCAGAGGAATTCCGTGTACACTGTACACATTCAACCTCAACTATAGTAAGCGCCCGTCAGCCGAGGCTACGCCTCCCTTCATACGCCGTACACACAAACTATCGCCGTATTGGGCATTACTTGCGCAGCATTCTACAGAGGAATTTCCAGACAGAGAGTAACTTCAAGAGACGCATGCGGAAATGGCATGCGGCGAAGTGATACACAATCTGTTTACAGATTCTTGTATAACAAAAACCGGCTTGTACTAGGTGCCTATCGTTGTCGTCGTTATTTATGCCGAGACGAACTCCACACATATGTGTACTCTAAAATATGCCGAATTCGGACCCCACTTGCCCCGCGGGTTTGGGGAGCCTAATTTGTTGCTTCGTACACAGTACTTACTGAAAGAGACATGCGAATGCAGTTATTCGAGACTGTGCTATGGTGAACGGTAGGGGCCACATCTACTTGCAGTGTTTCGGCTTCCTCGCCATGCTAAGACACTTTGGAACTGAGCCCTGCCTAAACGCGCGGCAATGGGATCTATACTGGGAGCTTGTAACTGGGACCTTCTTTAAGACCTAACCGGTGGCTGGGTATCATTGTTCTTGTACAACATGGGCGAAAAGCGTCACGTGGCTGACCTCCGGTCACACAGTGGTACTGGACGTTTGCAGAGATAGGGACCACTTGCAAGTCCAACTACAATTCGTCATTCCTGAACTGGCTGTGTCGGCAGAATTGAAGGGATGTCAAGGTCCAAAGTGGCATGTCTTAGCCCCACAAACTCGTCCATCGACACTTTGCATACCGGAATATCGGATCATCTTTGTGGTATTGTGCGTTGAGAGTGGGAAAACGAAGGCATACATGAGGACATGCGCTTATTCAGTCGGCCATTATTGCGTTGATTACACCATAGATAATGCGAGTACTGTTATCAAAGTCCCGGGGGCTGTGAAAACGCTACGTATACACAGAATTCATGACTATACAGAACTGCCGTAGGGCTCACGCTATCAGAGTAGCGAAGGAGATATAGTCAGTACATTATAATAGAGCATACACAGAACACGGACAGGGTGAAGTAGCCGTGTGCGTTTGGGCAGCGTGAAGCCCAGTATTACAGTCATTCCCTCAGTGCTTAGTCCTACGTACACACTTCGAATCCCTGTTAGTGTAGCCCCTCCTATGTCCTCAACAGACAACAAGAAGCTTACAGGCATGAGCAAATATTGATGTATTAGCGCGTGCCGTTCTGAATCAATGCTAGCATTCAACGAAACACTATTAGAGTAAAAGTGGGAAGTCGGTTGCTTTAGCGGCATCTACAAGTACAAGCGTTGACCGGGCAAAAGATAAATCTCCCAAAGCGCTTTCATAGGGTTTGCAACGAAAACAGCAGGTAACTCCTCCAGATCTTTTTATAGCATAGAGAAGATTTGAAAGTAGTGACTATTACTCTAATTTGTTTCGTGAAAGATAGGCTACATATTGCGTAATCGGCAAAAAGCAACTTTTTTTGGAGCGGCGCTTTTCCCGCATTGAACTGCGTGAAAAGGCGTCGTTTTACTGACCCATCTACCTTGAAGCACTTGCAAGGGAATATCGAGTGAAGTTGATAGTATTCTTACTGGATTCTCAGGATATGTGTATTCTCTGCGAAAACTGCTATACTCCTTGTTCCCATATTTGTGTGTGTGTTCCCATTGTTTACAGCTCACCCGCGTGCAGTACTCACGAGAACTTACAATGCCACTGCTGGAAATAACTTCCCGGCCGGTGGGCTATCTGTCACATTTGTGTGTGTGTGGAAATATTGTCAAGATTGCACTTGTTAAAGTCGTTTTTGAAAAGTCGTCCCCACATGATTAGTGTTAAGTATTGAATACCGGACTGTGATGCGGCGTCGGTGATCTGAATAATATGAGATTTGGATCCCCAATCCGTAAGGACATCGTTGAAGTACATTAGCAGGCTCGCTAACATCGCGTGAAGCAGTCCAGTGATCGGTGTACATCCTGACGAAATATCACGAAAAATTGCCGTGTTTTGTCCAAAGAGATGAGTGTAAGTTTCAATACCTATCCTTGCGGTTATCCTCAGTCGTGAATACGAGGCGGGGTAGATACGCACCCGTTTTATAATCAGTCCATCGTGCCAACGCCCGTCCTCACACACACACACAAATGTGACCCGTCCTCCGACGTTTACTTTTATGCTCTCGAACAATTACAGCAGATAGTGGAAAACATTGTTGATCCCTTGACACTCCCAGCCTCCACGCGCTATTATATGATGTAATACATCCCGATTGTTTGCCATTTGATTGGATGCGCCAATGCGCAAAGGTGTACCGACGTAATTGACCTTTTCCTCATCTTTTTCCTTCAACCACGTAGTCAATTTGGTCGAGTTGTGGGAAAATAAAGTGTTGCTCACCATGGTTTCCTCGAGAGGAGAGGTTATGAGATAACTACCTAAGCAGTGCAAGTAATCTGTCTCATATTTTGACCTATCCAGAAAAAATGTCATGGAATGTCGATGTCTTTTAATCAGCAGTGAGGTATTCTCCAGTTATGGGAAGTGACAGGCAATTCCACGTCATCAGAGCGACTTCATCAGCGCGTCCCACTGCGAGCCAGTTTATCACTATGGCCGCTCTCCTCATCACTGCCTCCGAGTTGTTCTCTGCGAGGAAACGCCTCGCAAACTCGGTCAAGTCGCGTCGAAGCATGGGAGGTGTCTTTTTGGCAAAACGGATCCCATCCCGCATGCGAGACTGGGAAGATCGCCCCTGCGCTCTGCCCCTCTGGATAAACCCCACTTCACCGAGAGACTGAAAAAAGTCTAGTGACACTCTATCCTAAGGTATAGCAACCGCCAGTTGAGAAGCTGTATGGTGTACAGATATCGTCCTGTTTACTGGTTGCAACAAGATCCAGATCCGTGAAAATTGAGAAGATACATGTAGGACGTTTGCAACTGAATGTAAACATGTATACCCGTAGTTCGGAGAGATAAACGTCTTGTGTGTAGATGTGTACTGGTAATGGTGATACAACCATATAGAGATGTATTTATTATTGTATACCGTGTTTGTTATACATGCAGCGCTGCGGCGCTTCCTCAATCTCGACCGAAGTCGACGAAAAGAAAGAGCGGTCGCAACGAGGAACGACATAGATGATGACAAAGAGTTGTTTTCTTATGGAAGGGTTATACCTCAGAAACAGCACGTGGGAATATCGTATTGAAACTCTTTCTTTCTCTCCTCTCTGTTGGGGGTGTTTCTCTTATCGTCGAAAATGAGCGAAAAGGCCACAAACGCCGCCATTCAGACAGCGGCAAGGGTGCTCAAGGTATGAAATGACTTCGAGACGATTCCTCACTCTCCCTCACCTCTATTGTGCACTGTACAGGGTGCCGCTGTCTCCGTTTTTCGGATGCCCACGGCCCAGACCACAAAGAGCCTGAAATTGCTCGGAAGCAACCGAGCTGCATTGACCATCCAAGTCTTCCGGGATAAGGAGGTACGTATGGAACGATGGGTGTGAACAATAGTGCCCACTCCTTTCTCAGAGACGGCAAGCGTTCATGATACAGAGTCCTGCAACGGATGATGAGATCCAACAAGTTATTGATCAAACGGAAGCGAAAATCAAAGAAAGCGTCCCTGTATATGTCTTTGAAATGGACCGAAGTACTGCCGAGGAACGCTACGGCTACTGTATCTACGATGTGGCTCTAGTGAACCCAGATAGCACAAGATTAAAGCTGGTATACATCCCAAAGTGGAACCTCAATGTTTTGAGTGAGAACCAACCAGTCTTGACAAATACAGGATTTATCGCGAGCTTCACCGTCGAAAAGACGAAATATGTTCCTAAACGTGGCGAACTCACAATCAATTTTAGCTGCATTGCAACGGACTCTGTGACATTTGATCAAACGCTGGATGATCCTCCGTCAATAGACGACATAGCTTCATTCAATCTTGCAAAGCCGAAGAAAGAAAAAGGCAAGGATGTGGAAAGCACTAAGAGGCAGACTCAACGACTCCAGCAGCCCTCCACTGAGAGGAAACCAGCCACTCATCAAGAAGACGAAACCGCTTCTAAGAATGCTGGTTTCGCCGCTGAGGGTCATCTAAGTGCCCAACTCGTAACACCCTGGGAGGTGGAAGCGGACGACGGAGTGGACTATAATAAACTACTTCGCGATTTCGGTACGAGCAAAGTTGATGAAAGCATCTTGGAAAGGATGGAAAAGCTGACAGGAAGGAAGCCTCATCGCTTTCTTAGGCGTGGGTTGTTTTTCTCCCATCGTGACCTCGACGTTCTTCTTGATCGGTATGAGAAAGGGGAGAAATTCTACTTGTATACAGGTCGTGGCCCTTCTTCCGAATCCTTGCATTTAGGTCATTTGATACCGTTCCAATTCACTCAGTGGCTGCAAGAAGTATTCAACGTTCCTGTCGTTATTCAGCTTACTGATGATGAAAAGTTCTTGTGGAAGGATTTGACCGTTGAAGAGGCGTACCGACTGGGAAAGCAAAATGCCAAGGATATTATTGCATGCGGGTTTGATTTAAAGAAGACGTTTATTTTTTCTGACATTGATTACGTTGGCCGCATGTACCCGAATATCCTTAAGATACAAAAGAGTGTTACCTTTAGCCAATCCCGAGGAATATTTGGTTTTAGTGACTCGGATAACATTGGTAAACAAGCATTTCCGGCGATACAAGCTGCACCCTCTTTCTGCACATCATTCGCAGATCTGTTTGGAAATAAGAAAGATATGCTGTGCCTCATTCCACAGGTATGTGTGTCCTCGACTATCTTTGTTTTCTCCGCGACGCGATTATTTTGTTTCCCATTGTTTTTTGCGTTGCAGGCAATCGACCAGGATCCGTACTTCCGAATGACTAGAGACGTTGCGCCTCGACTGGGTTGGGAAAAACCTGCACTGATACATAGCAAATTCTTTCCCGCGCTGCAAGGTGCCAAAGGTAAAATGAGTGCTAGTGCAACAAATTCAGCAATTTATGTTACGGACACATATAATGATATCAAGAAAAAGGTTCGTCTAGCATATTAGAACCCTGGTTTCTTTACTCTGGTGGGTGTCTGAACACACTGTTCCTTCAAATGGGATGCAGATAAATAAACATGCGTTTAGTGGTGGCCAAGCGACGGAGGAGCTCCAACGCAAGCATGGTGCTGATTTGGAGCAAGATGTAGCTTTCCAATATCTTCGGTTTTTCCTCGATAGTGACGATGAACTGGCTCATATTGGCCGTGAGTATGCCAAGGGGAATGTGTTGACAGGTGAAGTGAAGAAGCGGTTGATCGAGGTGGTGGACCAAATGATTGCAACCCAGCAAGAAAATCGAAGGAAGGTGGATGATAGTGTAGTTGAAGACTTTATGCGAGTTCGTCCTTTAGAATTTTGATTCCTACCGATCCATAGACAGTCCCGTACGTGTGAATCATTTCAAACTTGAGGTTTGAAGAATGTCTATCCTCGTACTCCCTAGTCCCTGAGTAAAATAGATGTGAAGGTTGTACCGAAGTTCAGACGTAGCACATCCCACGCAAATAGGAATTGCATTATGTAAGCTGTACGCTATATTGTGACGATGCGCGTCGTCTGTTGAGCTTCTTTTGTGGCAGGTTTGCACGATAGGGTGATGAATGAGTGCCACTGAGTGATACTCAGTTCGGTGTTTCCAAGCTTGTTAAGCGTTATCATAGGCTTTTAAGACTCTGGACATACGAAAAGAGTCGCCCCGGGTTTGCTCTATCGGGTTCATAGAGCTTGCGATGCTCTCATGGAAATGGATTTGGGGATATATCGTCGTTGTCTGGAGGGAACAAAACAGTTACTTCGGATGCGTTGGTTGGACAATCACGAAACGAACTCGTCAATCTTATGAACTTTGATCTTTTCGATGTTCAAAGAGTGAAAGGTCTCCTACTGGTATATTTCGATGTTGAAAAGCTTGGGATTCTTCGTACAATAGTCGCGACCTGACTTTTAGGAATGGATTGAAGGTGTTGCAGGGAAGAGCACACTGGAATGCTACCTGGTCTGCAACAAGAGCGTATCCCAATTCGTGACACCAACATTAAAGAGTGTCTTTTAGAGAGTGTTGAATGGACTGTCAAATCTGCGAAGTATACGGTTATACGCAGGATCGAGACAGCATTTGAATCCTTGAGAGAGTTGAGAGTCGATACAGTTGCTTCCAAAGAGGCTACAATGACCGAACTGTTTCTCGTTGTATGGTGAAGTCTGAAAAAGGACAAGCTAGCCCAGAAGATGCAAGACCTTCTCGTCGTAACATCCGCATTTCCTGTATATAGTGATGGATTCATAAGGGACTCCGAACCACTTTCGAAGGACACTATCTTGGATGTTGGAAAAGACTTCTCGAGCAAGACAACCCGTGTCTTCGAAAACCCCCCAATGAAATTTTTTGGAATGGTTTCAAAAATAATCAGTTTCTTGACGCAACTAGTTTGGGACAAGCGTCGGAACAACGGTTCGTACTATGGAATACCTGTGTTTTGCCAGACGAGACAATTAGTATGTGGCATGCCCTATCGCCATGTCTTGCCTGAATAGACCAGTGCATTAAGGCTAATGGCGATGCGACGAAGCAGGAGCAGGTAAACTACAAAGGCTTAAAGCAGTGTATTTTTAAGCAGAACAGTGATCCGTACGACCCAGTCATTGATCACTCGTTGCCGAAAGATTTAGAAAGCGACTTGTGCGGGGCCATTCGGCGAAAGAGAGGTAGAGATCAAGAGGAGTCTTTCTAGCACCAATGAGAATGCGGAACTCAGAATCGCTTCCAATAGCTAAAGAAGAAGACAAGGGATAAAATAATTGCCGGTGCGGAGGTGAGCGAGAACGAGCTGTCACTTGAATTTAAAGAATTTGAGAAGATACGAACTTGAAAATGTATGGTCCTACGTTCAGTAACTGTATTAGCCTTGTTTTCGCTTTGAATATCCGCGAGGAGACATATGCCGCAGCGCTTGAGCATGCCCATGGTGACCATCTAATTATTCCCGTAAGTCTTAATGGGTGCGAAGGGTTCCGTGAGTCTAAGGAACCAGTACATGCTGAGGATGCTTCAATGGGGCTTATGCATGACATGGACATGGCATCCCCGTTGTGGTCAACGCTACCACCTCTGCACGTGGTTAAAACAGGCAAAGATGCAAAGAGAGGACGAACGACCAATACAGAGAAAAATCCGAAGAGAGCACGAAAGGTGCCTGAGGGCATGACTTGGGATAATGTTGATACCGCGCGGGTAGTTGATCTGGAAGCATTTTAACGAGGTCGGGAGGGGAGCTTGAATTGGTAGGTAAACGCAAAGCGGAACTCGTAGAAAAGGTGAAAGGATGTCTGCTCAACGATGAACAACATGCAACTTTTTCGAAGGCCGACAAGATGACAGTACCAGAGTTAAGAGAGGTGTTACGACGGCGAGGAAAGGCCGATACAAAAGGTGAAGAGTCGCTGAAGCCTACTTTACTTGAATCTTCTGCGCAGGATGCCTATACTTCCAGCTCATCCTCATGAGTAGACAGGTATTAGGAAATTCTGGTAAAGATATTGTATTGCAGGAGAACAATTTTCAATGGACCACCGGAGCTACCGCACGGGGTGGTGATGAAGGCCGCAGGTCAGCAAGTCACGAAGTAAAGCCACCCCCAGCAGGAGAAAGCCCTCCTCATCAAGTGTATCGGAATCTGCCTCTAGCAGAAAAAACTATGCCTTGCGCAATAAAGTTCGTCAAACCGGTTTGTCCTTAACTTGTTTTGCGTTGTAGCTGCTGACCAATTTACCAAATCTTGTATTAGTAGATCCAATTCAAACGACAGCATCTCTTCCAGCTCACGGCTCTGATAGAAATATCCAATCGCTGGGCAACTTCTTCACGAAGACTCTCGGCGAACAGCCTCATTTACCTAACCACAGGCTAGTACACAGCCCCGCCGGTTGTGGCTAAATGCACGCTGTAGTCTGGCTTCGCTTCCCACACGTATACCCAGCCCACTTCACACAAACCCCATTCCAGTTCCACACTCGGATACCCCTGGTATTGTTGTTGTGAG
Organism: Halocafeteria seosinensis; assembly: GCA_001687465.1. Taxonomy (NCBI): domain Eukaryota; class Bigyra; order Bicosoecida; genus Halocafeteria; species Halocafeteria seosinensis. Next base: position 92,852 of record LVLI01000281.1, on the reverse strand, counting down.
CAACCGTAGACCACAAATACATGCATGCATTTATCCTGCATACACACACTCCAATTGTAGTTAGTCCCTTTATGGAGTGAGTGAGTGAGTGAATGAATGATGCGTATGGCGGCAGCGTACAAGAACAACACAACAATTACTAGGAGTCTTTGTCTCTTCCTGGTGATACTATGGAGCATTCTGTCAGTATCAGCCGCGGAGACCGAGAAGGAAGGCCCTCAAATTGGACATTCCATGAATGTCAGAGTCCAAGCGCAATGGCCCACGCTGGGGAAAGGATATGGACTGATTGCCGAAGCCAGGTAGGTATATCGTACACTTTGTTCTACTATGGATGCACTGACAGATACATTTGATGGGGTGCAGTGAATTTATAGCGGATGAGAATCCGAGATTGTTCTGGACCTTTGTCGATTGTATTAATCGTCAACGAGGTTCGTCTCCGTCCAAGGACAAACGGGACTTGCTTCTTACCGCGGAGACTTGCGCCAATGAAGTGACTGGAGGCCTTACCAGAAGGGTAAGTTAGTTGGAATGCTTTCCTCTTTTTCATACAAAACAACTTTGGGAATGCATGATGGCAGGTGCTGAGAACCGCCTTGGATACAAGAGCCTACTCGGCTGCAGTCGAGGTACATCGACAGGTACGTCTGCCTCTGTTTTGGGTTCTACTTATAGCACACAGACATACTACGTGGTGGATACAGGTAACACTGGCATCTCCCAGAGAATGCCCTCTACCTGTTGAAACATGGCTCGTCCTTCGGAAGGATGTTGCGGAGGGAAACTCTCACTATTCTACTATCTGCAGCCTTGCAGAGATAACCAGACAGAACATCGAGTCTGTCGGTGGCGAGAAGACCAGCGCTTTGCAAGGTCAAGCGCAAACTGTCTTAGAGATCACAGAAGCCGACCATACACAGGTGCTTAAACGAGCAGATGATCCAACGAGCCAACAATTAGTTACCGTATTTCTTTATGGTACTCTTGGTACCGAAAACTTTCATTCTTTTTACAGACAGGTGCTGGAAGTGGCTGAACAACTTGAGGACGGAACTGGCTTCCAACTTGCTCTTCGACATACCGCAGGGGAAGCAGCTGGTCCCGCAGAGGTAACCGATGAAGCCCGTAAGGTGTACTTGAATGATCTCAAACAGGAATCGCTATGGCTCTCTGGGTATGGTGTAGGGTTAGACATCAAGAATTTGGAGTACAAAGCCATGGACGATAAACAGCTCAATAACACGGGTGATGAAGTTGTCACAGAGAATGCCAATATGGGACGCTCAGGAACTCCTCGTGAATGGATTGGCGATGGGTTTTACATCGAGAAGTTGAATGCTCTTCGCCCCGCGAAAAAGGATTCCACAAAGACGGAAGAAGATTCGGATGAACAAAAGCTTGCAAAGTGGAAAGACATCGGACTTCAGACAGCGGCTCATCTGATGGCCTCAGTAGATGACAAAAGCCTTTCTGAGGAGGAATTAGAAGATCCTGCTCTCACAGATCCCTTGTTAATGCTCCAGCGTGTTACAGGGAACTTTCCGCTGATCGCAGAGCGCTTACTCAGGGTTAAAGTTCCGACCCAACTTCGTCGCGAAGCCTACTGGAACCAAAACTTCGTGGCCCCTGGCCAAAATGTTATCCTAGTCAACGGTAGAACCGTAGATGCTACCTCCATCCGCTTTAACCTATTCACGCTAATGCGAGATCTTCAGAAGGAAGCTTCAGTTTTGTCACAATTGTACAGTCTTCCTCTATCATTTGGAACTGTACAAACGTTACAACGGGTGGCCGGGAAAGAAGATTCTGCGCTGGAGGAGGGTGATGAAGTAGCAGATGACAGTGATGCAAGTGCTCTAGCAATGGGGACCGACGTTGTTCGCCTAGACTTCCGGCGTGGAGCGACAGGAGTCATAAGTTTCCTCAACAACGTCGAAAAGGACGCTAGATACCGGGCTTGGCCTACAAGTATTAACGGACTGACAAAGCCTACCTTTCAGCTCCATGCGATACGGCGAAATATATATACAGCCGTATTCGTTATGGATCTCAGCCGGCCAGCGTCCATGCAAGCGTTAGCCTCTGCTTTTCAGCTTGTACAAGCCTCCTTACCAGTTCGTATAGGACTTGTCTTCACATCGTCTTGCGGGGACATAACCGAGGAGAGGAAACCAGAGGATGCAACAGGGAAGCAGCTCTCGAAGCTCTTCCTGGCTATCAAGAAAACCCATTCAGTTTCTGCTGGCCAAGCATTTTTACAGCAGCTATTTTCCCAGTGGAGTACACAACTTCAACGGTCTATGAGACAAATGGCAATGAGTGGCAAATATTCTCGTGAGGAGATGGAAAGAATTGCCATGAGTTCAGGTGTCCCTCTCAATGTTGCGAAAGAAGCTTATGCTGAGGCGGCTGCATCTGTTACCGGGGCATGGGACTCCGACGAGTTTGAGGAGGAAGCCGAAGAAGTACTCAGAGATTCGGATGGAGAATGGGAAGGCTACGTAAGAAGAATTGATGATTGGGTCAAGCAAAAGGGTCTACCATGTCCCTCTACCATTATGAATGGAAGGGTAGAAAAGGGCATAGATGTCCAGCAAGGACTCATGCACTTGATTTCGGAAGAACTGTCTTTGCTTCAGTCTCTTGTTCGGGAAAACGTACTGAGTGAGAAACTACTTAAGGAGAGCAAGCAGACGGTGCTTGGCGCGATATTGTCGTCCGGGGCCAAGATCGATCATTACCACGAAGAGATACTGCACGGAAAAGAATGGTTCTTAGAGCTTGGTGCTGAGGAATCGTCCCCCTTGTTTAAGTCTGCTCAGCAGAACGGTTTGTCCTGGTATAGTGCTCCTGGATCATCCGCGTCACTTCGGTCCGTATCTCTCTTTCTCTTTGACGATTTTGGCACCGTCGTAGGATTGAACCAGGTCGTGGAAGCGTTGCGAGTACTTCTCCCCTCTCGCGAAAACGAAGATACGGACGACACCGATTCGTCTCGATTTGGTGAACTATCTACCCTTGACATTAGTCAAGACGTGCGGATAACATTAGTGCCTAACAAAAGCGAGTTTAGTACCGACAGTCACCATGATCGACTTTGTAAGTTTGTGTTCAACTTGTTCCACCTCTTGGCGACTCACGAGTCAGACAATCTAGGGACTTTTGCTGAAATATTGGAGGTTTATATCATTCCTTTGGTGAAGGAATTGGATGAGAGTGATGAAAGTTGCGCCCCAGATTGTGTAGACTACCTCTTGCCTGACATATCCAGTACAGTAAAGTCCCGTTTGGACCCAGATGCATATAAGAAGGTCCAAGAATTAACCAAGCTGTTTCAGCAGGGAAAAGAGCTTCCTTATGACTATCAATTGTATCAGTTTACCAAGTCATTCACCAGTGTGTTGGAAGCCTCGTTCCCTTCTTCTGGCCCTGATAGGAAACGGGTCGCAGCCGCTAACGGGAGGGTGATTTTCTTTACAGGTACTGAGTCGTGGGACTCAGCGGACTTCGCCACACTGTGTGTGCATGAAAAGGTTACTCGGGGCGCAAAAGTGCTTGCAGTCGTGCAAAACTCCACTATTGTGTTGCCAGACGTGGAGTCGGAGTCATCTAGGAACTTCAGTGGCTTTAGCAAGAGTGTCTCGCGTTCAGAAGTTACGACTGGTTTTGTGAATAACGTTGTCGCTGTGGCTTCGTCAATTTTGGGGAAATATACTGCCATGGATGAAAGACGCACACTTCCAGAAAACCGGCTAAAATCTCAGCACACAATGCTCAGTTCAGCTCCCTCAAAAGTATCTGTTTCAGGTATTGATGTAGTTGCTATTCTCGATCCTGTATCCGATGCGGCACAGAGGGTTGCTCCACTCCTACTTACACTACGTGACCAGTTGGGAGCCACGGTCCGTTTGTACTACAACCCGGGGACTAGTTACAAGGAGAACCCTCTTATGTCATTCTTCCGGTTTGTTGCCCCTGGAAGTCAGTACTATATGGTGAAAGGCGGAAAAGATAATCGTGGATTAAAAGAAGTTACCGCTGATCATGCTATGTTTACGCACCTGCCCGGCTCACCTGTGACACTTACGACAAAAGTGTACACACCTGAGCCGTGGAACGTACAAGAATCCTCAGCCACGTACAATTACGATCTCGATAATCTTCGACTGGGACAACAAAGCGATGGAGCTTCCGAACATATTGAGATACGTTATAGTCTCAACAACCTTTTATTGGCAGGACAGTGCGATGACTCTACCCTCCACCAGCCACCTAATGGCTTGCAACTAATCCTTCGTAACCCTTTGGAGGGAAAAAACATTTCTGCTGAGCCCAACAATACCGTAGATGTATACTACAGTGACACATTGGTCATGCAAAACCTCGGGTACTTCCAACTGAAAGCGAATCCTGGTTTATGGGAAATAGCGCTAGCGCAAGGACGAGCTAGTGACCTATATGAGATAGTGCAGCAGGTATCAACTGGACCTTCTCTAGGGGGCGACGATCAGGACGATCGGCTTCAGTTTATTGGGAGACGGAGACCGTGGGCATACGAGGAAGAAGAGGAGGGGAAGGAAGAAGCCGTAGTAGATAAACTTCCTGTTGCTTTACGAGACTTTACGGGTCCAATTAAGCAATTGCGCGTTCGTAGACGCCCAGGAAGGGAAAAGGATAAGTTGTTGGATTCTATCGAGGGCCCCTCTGGCACCAAAGATGAAGGGGATGGCTCGTTGTGGAGCCAAGTCAGCAGTATGTTTTCTGGAAGCCTGTCAAACGCAGATGCAGATGAAAGAATCCACGTCTTTTCTCTTGCGAGTGGCCACCTGTATGAAAGATTTCTGCGCATCATGATGTTGTCTGTTGTGAAAAGAGCGAGTCGCCCAGTTAAGTTCTGGCTCGTAGAGAACTTCCTATCCCAGCATTTCAAGCACACCATCGGTTATATTGCCCAGAGATATAACTTTGAGGTAGGGTTTGTGACCTACAAATGGCCAAATTGGCTGCATCAAGAAACTGAGAAGCAGAGAATCATATGGGGATACAAAATATTATTCTTGGATGTCCTCTTTCCCCTTGGAGTAAAACGCGTCATCACTGTAGACGCGGATCAAGTAGTGCGGGCTGATCTTTCCGAGCTGTGGGATATGGACTTGCGAGGAGCTCCATATGCTTATACTCCATTTTGCACTTCTCGGGAGGAAACATTAGGTTTCCAGTTTTGGCGACAAGGTTATTGGAAAGATCATTTGCAAGGTCGGCCTTACCATATTTCGGCTCTTTATGTTGTAGACCTCGTTAAATTCAGAAAAGCTGCTGTAGGAGATAAACTACGCGGGATATATGATTCGCTTGCACGTGATCCTAACAGCTTGTCCAATTTGGATCAGGACTTACCGAACTATGCGCAACACGCTGTGCCAATTTTTAGTCTCCCAGAAGAGTGGCTATGGTGCGAAACTTGGTGCAGTGATGAAAGTAAGGCTCGGGCAAAAACTATCGACCTCTGTAATAACCCCCTGCATAAAGAGCCAAAGTTAGATATGGCTCGGCGCATCATATCAGGTCCCTTATTTAAGGAGAACTGGGTCCATTTAGATACAGAGGTAGCAGAGGTTCTCCGGCAAGCTTCGCTTGGATACAATCATACGAAAGAAGCTCACGAAGAAGTGGCAAAGATCGCTACGAGGGAAGGCCAACAGTGGGAAGAAAAGCAAAGGGGAAGACAGGAGTATGAAGTTAATCCTTGATAGGACGCTCCGAACTAGAGATAAGGAACATAGACGATAGGCGAAGAACGTATCCTGGACATCAACCAATGGAAACACTGGTACACAAAGTATTTGTTTGTAGATACATTATAGTCGCTGGTAACCTGATTTGAAGGGGTTGACGATGGTCCTACAGCGGTCGTTTGTACATGTGGGGCACCGTAGCGCATACTGTGTAGAAGCAAGGTCGCCTCGCTCCAGGTGAGTCTTCACTAAATTGGCCTGGGCATCCGTGAAAAGTTCTTCGTCGTTCAAAGCTGGGGCCTGAAGAAATTGCTCGATTCCTGCTTTATGTGCATCTTCCGCGTACTCTATAGCAATTTCGTAAAGAGTTTCTATGTGATCTGAGGTAAACGCAATTGGAACAGCGACCACATTTTTGTGACCATAGTTTCCCAATTTCTTTACCATGTCTCCAGTACTCGGAGACAGCCACGGCAGCGGTCCTACTTTACTCTGCCAAGAGAGCAGATGACGCGGGCCCGCTCGTGACTGAAATTCCGTTTCCCTCAGATGATCCATTACCCTCTGTACTGTTCCAGCTACTTCGGCGGCGTAATGGTCGCCTTTCTCAAGCACTTTTACCGGCAGCGAGTGCGCCGTGAACAGGATTATTGTGTGTTCTAATTCTTCGTCAGGTATTTTTTGCAGAGCCATCATAATGCGCTTTCCGACCGCTTGAATGAATTGCGGCTGTGTTGGCCATCGATCAATCACACTCCATTTAAATTGGTTCTCTAAACCCAATCGTTCCACTTCTCTCCATAAATGATTCAGACTACTTCCCGTGGTGGTGCAAGAGTACTGGGGGTATTGTGAGAATGCAATCGCTCGTTCCACTCCATCCTCTTTCATTTGCATCAGCGCATCCTCCGAAAGCGGTGGGGCGTACCTGAACGCAACATAGTGTTTATGAGGGGCAGTCTGCGGTCAGGAAGTGTAGCAGACAATGATACAAAAACCTTTCTGTTGATACGCCTCCTTATAGTCGCCCGAAAGCCACTTACGTCAGGGGACATTCGGTCGAGTTTCTTGCACATTTCCTGCCCTTGAAGGTCCGTCCAGTAGCCAATGGGGGACTTACCCCCGATCTCCTTGTACTGCTCTTTTACCTTGGGCGCTCGACGTCGTGCAATGAGGGGACCCTGCGCGACACCGCTTTGCGTGGGTTTGGTTGATTCCACACAACATGACATCTAATGACGCACCAGGTAGTTTTGGAAAGGTCCCAATGGAATGATCTCATTGTCCGTGAATAGCCGGTGCAAAAATGCATGCACACCATCGCGGGGTCCATCCAAGGAACCTGGTCCGCCCATATTGAGCATCACGATCCCTGTCCTGGGAGCTGAGGGCGTGGACAGCGTTCTCACACCGACATGTCGGGGTACATCCACCACGAACCTTCGCAACATGTTTTCAGTATTACTATGTTATGCAACTACTAGCACCAGAAAAAAATAAAAATAAAAAAATAATAATAATCTAAAAATCTATTAGTAACAATCCGACGTAGAATTCGATACTGGTTATACCGTGATCAGAGCAAGTTCCTGAGTCACCAGCGACGAAACGACAAGCTAATGAACCAGGCACCAGTACCGCACCACCAAGTTGTGAAATGACGACACTATCCAGGGCTGGGATGCACGTGACGTGTCATGCATAAAGCGCTATTCAATTCCAGACGCAGTTTATTAATTGCTACAACGCGGCTTCAGAAGCCATATGAGTCTTTGTACTGAGACGAGGAAGAATTAGAACGCTGCTGTTCAACAGGAACCGTATTCAAAGCAAGCCGTCGATAAAAATTGGAGTCTGATGTACGTAGACGAGCATCCGAAGCTTGCTTGATATCTTTCTGTAACTTACTGGCATACTCTTTTCTCATCGCCATGGGCGTTTCAGCTCCCGTACACACTGCCTTAATTTCTTCTATAAGGGAAGCCGTCTGTTGCAACAACTGATTGTCATCCCTATATAAGGACACAACTTCTTCGGCAAACAGCCAACGCAAGGCCATATCGCATAACTCTGGTACATGTGTGTTCTTAAGAGATTCCACCTGATGGGAACTCCGGTACCCTTGGGCTAAGTGAAACAGCATAGACACCACTTTGGAAGGATCCAACGGAGCGCCGCCATCTACGAAGCCTCGTGCAATAACAGCACTGGAAACACTCTCAAGCACTTGGCTAGCCACATCCACCATTGCACGGGGGACGAGTTCGTTTGGTGTATATCCAGCGGAAGGTTTAGGGTTCCGGCAATCGAAGTGCGGATTGTGATTGACCGTGCTCGTGCTCCAATTCTCCTCGTAGACAACGGGGGTATACGATGTTGCCACTTTAGCTAGCCAAACAAGATCTGAAAAAGGGCTTTTGTCAACTCTCTCTTTGCTTTGATGCCCCCATTTCTGAAATAATGAGGAAAACTCAGACTGAGTGTTTCCAAAAGTTGAACCTATTCTTACATAATCGTCTAGTTCTTTGTTGGTACATTCCGTCTGAATGGAGGTGCCACGCCGTTTCAGGAACTGCTCGAAAACCAACGCAAGTCTAGAATCCAACAGGCCATCTTCGAACGGACTGCAATACCTTGGCAGACGAGGTGTTTTATATACGGACTTCTGTAATTTCTCGAAATCAAAATCAGAGAAATCGGTGTACTCCTCTTCAGCTGTAGATGAATGTAGACTCTTAGCCGAAGAACTAGCCCACGAAGGCAGAGGTTCGACCTCACGTAATTGTTTTGGGCGCTCGGGCTTAGTTGATACAGTACCCTGATTGATGACGAAAGGGTGCAGCAGATCCTGATGAATATACATAGCTTGCTTGCCATGCTTCAATTGCTCTGCTGTATCCACATAGCGTCCCACTCGCTCTTCAATACCCTTGCTAAGTGCCGATCGTAAATTGTCTTCGGTAGGTGAAGCGCCTCTTCCGATGAGACGTTTTATCTCTATCGTATCAATCCAATAAGGTAAAGAATTATCTCGCGTCGCTCTCTGTAGAGTAGACAGGATATAGCCATTTTTCCTATATTCAAACTGTTCCCATGGTGAAGATATCGGCGCAGTGACTCCGAGAGATGTTGTGCCGGTGTACATATTCCTCACTTCGACCCCAGGAACGAGGACCGAACGAAGAAACGAAGCAATACCGCAGGAGTCACCCACGTCTGTGCCAACGTTTTCGACAATCCGAGAGGCACACGCCGCTAGAGATGAAAAAAACAGGACACCATATTTAGCATGCTGGCTCTCTAAATGCGCCTTCACTATGCGTGACAAGGTGCACAAAGCTGAGTGCTCGGTGGGCGGCTCCGCATCGTCGCCTACGCTGGGTTCAGTACTGCTAGCCATGCCACCAAGCCATTCACATGCTTGTCGAGCCGCACGTTCAAGAGTCACTTCATCACGAGAGATAGGAACATCTGACGCATTTCTAGCAGTGAAAGGGTCTCTTTCAAGCCAGAGCCAGCAACACGAAGGAGCAACACATGCCTCAAGATGTGAGGCTATCCTTGGAGTTTGGCGACAAAGCAAGGACGAGCTTTCAGCAGACAAGGCCAATGATTCCAGATGTATGTTTCGATTGCGGTGCAAAGCTGCGTTCCCCGAGCCATCGATTGCGTCTCGTACATTTGAACCTGCAGATACTATCTCGTCAGCTGGAGCGTTGCTAGATTGACTTCCCATTGTATCCGGATCTAACGAAATCGTTTGTTTTACGGACGCCGGAACAGCGGGAGCGGTATTACTAAGCGCAGTAAAATAGTGACTCAGCTTTGAAGGCCGTCCCTGGACCAGACTGCCAGGTGTAGGGAGCTTATGTAACTGATCCTGTTGCTGCTGGAACAGCTGTTCCCCAGTCTGATACCAAGTTATCTTATGACTCCTCATCCTCATTCCACTGTCTCTTACGGAATCACTACTCAAAGAACTAAATTCAGAGTCGTAGGTACGTACGTGCGGTAGCCTCCATCGATGGGAAACATCTGACCCTGCTTGGATTCCAGACAGTGTTTCATTCATGTCCAACTGGTGGTGCTTCCATACTGTCAACGTCCTAATCAAGTCTACCACAGGACTGTCCACTAGCCCATTAGCTCTAACAGCATCAACCAAGCGGCATAATTCGTCTGGTGTGACGCTAACTGAGTAGGCCCATAGGTTTCCTTTCTTCCCTTGGACAAAAGCGGCACTTAGTTTATGTACGACAATTGAAGCGAGTACTGCAGCGTGCCGCCCCACTCGATGCATCGATGATACCCACGGCGCGTTTTCACATAAGGCGTTGGATAAGTCTTTATAGAGTCCGCCAAGGCCATCCAACGTTTCTGCTAGGACATTAGCGCTTACACGCTTCCTTAATTCACCGGGCGGTGAAGCGGCTATCTGTTTCAAGAGCGCTGCTAGGAACCTGTGTACAGTCATGTTGATTGTCCCTTGGAACCCGTACAAATACTCTTTAACCACCGGGCGGATTCCATCCGCATCCCACGTATTCTGTATGTTGGGGATGTCCGTAACCGGGATGAACCGGTTGTCAACATAGCATCCCGACAACCCAATATCGAGCTTCCGTCGTTCTTCTGTGGCTTTCCCGACAAAGTCATCAGTAACCACTCCTCCTGCATATGTACAGAATGCAGAGTCCCTTTGCTGAGCAAGGTATCCACTAGACGGGGATCCCTCCAACGACTTCACTGCAAGCGTGGATAATGAATTGGCAACTCTCAATTTCAACAAGATGTTTGGAGATCTCAATTGGGTCTGCGATGGCCATGCAAGACAGATCTCATACAATGCAGTTGTCCTTTGGCGACGGTCAGTCAGCAAAGTTATAGCATCACAGATGGCTGATGCATTCTTCGCGTCAACCCAAGGGATCCACGATGAATGGGGCCCGTTGAACCAGTAGCACTCACTAAGAGCGCTTGCTATGGCTAGCCTCAATGAGCTACCTCGAGGAGTTTGAGCCGACTTGTCAACAGTCTCTGGGGTAAATATAGCATTAGTGACATTGGCCAGATACATTGCGTATTTTCGACTCATTTCAGCAGCTTGATAACGGGAACCCGGAGTCAAATGTTTTGAAACATCCTCGTTGTCCGCATAGCGGGACAGATGTACCCACCGATGCGATGTAGCGCTGAGTCTGTTTCGAGCAGCTAAAATGGTTTCATCCATTTGTCGCACCGTGGAACCAATGTCGGATGCATAAAGCGACATGCCGTTCCGCTTGGCGCTATCAAGGAAATCAGAGATGCGGGTAAATGAAAAGGCAACCGTCGTAAACATCTTTGGATCTACCGGCTCTCTATAGTCACGGAACGAAGCTGACAACGACTGAGAAATCACTGACAAGAACTCATAAGCTTTCCTTCCAAGCGATTCTTCAAATCGAAGACCGTCATTTTCGTTGAAAATATCAGTGAAACGATCGAACGCAGGTCGGACCATCCAACCTGATAAGTGACCCTCCTTTTGGTGATCTTTCAGAGTCTGCAGCCCTTGTTCAAACAGAGCAGGCAACTCTGCAAAGAACTTGTCCGGGGAGTGCTTAGAAGAGTTTCCTCGGCGCAATGAACGCAGCTCGTAGTGGTTTGGAAGGGCGAGCATCCTAAATAGCGTGGCAGGCAGATACTGGGGTCCAGAAATCCCAGTGGACGGATCCGCCAACCGATCGATGAATTGGGGGAGAGAGGCTGACACAAACGGAATCATACTCTCATACGACATTGCCCGCTGTAGAAGTCTAGACATCGTTCCGATACTTAGCTGTTGTTGGAATACAGAAACTCGTGTTCCCAGTTCCTGCACCAAAGGCTCGTCCGGGTAGCCCAAAACGAAGGCTGACTGCAATATGCTGGCATACATTTGAGCACTGGTGGGTCCATCTTTGCGCGTGTGGCCGAGGCATTGCCTTACTGTTTTGAGCATTTCTCTCACTTCGGGGGCTGCACAAATGGCGTCCTTGACATGGGTGGAACTGTGTCCCTGAAGTTGATGGCACACTTTTCGGAGCGCATATTCAATCAATGGAAGTGTGAAGGCGGCCTTCCCGGTGGAATTGAACAGCGCAAATACCTCCCTCTCATTGCTACAATGCTCAATAGACTTCCATAAGACTTTGCTGCTTGACTTAGGTGATCTCTTCCGTGTATTGCACCGCTGTGTCTGAGTCCCTGGAGAAAATGTGGCGTGTGTATAGAGTCTCAGAGAGGAGCAAGTCGTCCTAGTGGCTCTCCTGTACGTCCATCTTCCCAGCACCCAATTTGTCCATACGCCACAGGTTTTGCTCATTGGCAAACATTTCCTGCTCTTGATCATTATTTTCCTATGTATCAGGGACTGGTACCTGATATGCACCATGTACCATCAATACAAGGGGACCAGACCGTGTGCGTAGACACACTTCACAAGCACACCTGAGAAGCTTAAGGAAAAAGGAATTCTCTGTGCAAGATCTTCACTTGTAAGCATGCATATGCGGTTGTTATACATTCCATATCGCGTTCCAAGTATTTACGTTTGTGTATATAACCATCCATTATCTGACAAGTTGGACGCATGCTAGGTTAATGCTCGTCTGCACACAATAAATGGAAGAAGAATTCTCGTTTTGTGGTGCGTTGACGCAAGATACATATTCTTTGCACACGGTGAATTCCATATTGTAACTCTTTTTATGCATACATTTTGTGCTTATTTGTGAGTCTATTTCTCATACTCTTGGTGCAGGGAAAGGAAAGCAATTGGCGAAATGGAAAAGCCCATGTCCACTACTCCAGAAACTCCCAATTCTTCTTCTGAGACAAGCTATTCAGCAACGCCATGGTCATCAACCGGAACTCTTAATGCCAATGTTCGAACGGGAACACCATTCCCTGGGGTGAAGCAACAACGCCCTTTTGGTACCTCCGTTGGATATAATTTTGGAGCCTCGCCAGTTCAAACATCTGGCACTCAAGGTCTAGGGAGGCAAATTAGAGGCCGCCCCAAAGCGCTTGGGAGCTTGTTCGGGAGAGCAAGCAGCTCTCCTGAGCCTGAAAGCTCCAGTGGAGCGCCTGCCCAAGTCAAGAGTTCTTCTCCGACTGCGGCCGTGTGTGTCACTGCTTGTGCGGAGGCGGAAACGGAAATGACCAGTCAATGTCAACCAGAAGAGAGCCAAACGGAGAACGGTGAAAACGTTGGAAGCGAGAATGAATCTCCTGAGCAGAACCGCAACAATACTGTTTTCAAAACCTCTCGTCAACTATTGGGGAAATCTGCAGGGCTTATTGTGCCTAGGCTGGCCGAAGATAGTGGAGGATTCGCAGGAGCGGGGCCAGCGTCGGAACCAACAGTCAAACGAAGCCGAATTAGCAAAGCTCTAGAAAATGACAAAACGGATGAAGACAGTGAGGCTGAACACCACGAGCTGTTAGCACCACGAGACCATGAATTCCAACTTCAAAACGTAAGTTTCCAGCTCGAGCAATTAGGCAACAATGACGGAGGTTTGTGTAGACACTAATGTGAACAGCTAAGGGAAGAAGCTTCGAACTTAAAGGAAAAATACAAAGAAGCATCGGAGCGTACGTAATCATATCATCACTTTAAGATTTGCTAAGGCTCATTGATAGCTCTAAAGTTTTCAAACCGACAGGTTTCACGGGAGAGCTAAACAGTCTCCTCGAAGGAATTAAGCGTAGCATCCAGGCACATGTAGAGACGCTGACGCAGGAATTAGAGGAAGAAGACAGCCAGAACAAACAGATCCTATTTCGGTCAAAACAGATTGACAAAGTAAGTCATTTCGCCATGACATAGCACTATGAATAGCCGGCATCCTCTTCCTTCGACATGCAAGACAGGTAATGAGATTGCTGTGCGCGGCCCGGCAGGTTGATGAGAACGCCCGTGAGAGCCTCGGTGAAACCTTCATGCAGGAGCATGAGTTATTGTGAAGCCATTGAAGTCAGAGCAGTGTACAAAAGACCAACGCCAAACCCTGTTCCCAGACCACCGGAAAAAGCTGGGCTTGCAATATCAATATGGCACCATTTCCCATGATACAGAAAGGTACCCAAGTGATTTCCGATGAACTGACCAGCGCAGCTACTCTGGGCATTACTACGGTTGGCAACACTGTTCTTCATATCAGCCACTGGAGAGCCAAATTCCTTGCGATAAAACTCCGGAGCAAAGGGCAATGGATGCACAAGATCTCCCTGAACACATTTCACTTGAAAGATTTCCACATCCCAGAAAAATATACGAAGCTATTTGCAAGACGTTATACTTACCGTATGTTTCCCACATTTTATCATGTGCGCTTCCAGATCATCGTCATTACAATACAGAGCACCATGATTTTGGCCCGTCGATATCCCCTGCGCACCTGTTAAAGTTGCAATGTCGAGAATGCAGCGAGGATTCAAGTGCTTGACGGCATATGCTACACCATCTCCTAGGACCAAGCGACCCTCTGCATCGGTGTTATTGACTTCTACGGTCTTGCCAGAATATAGTGTGAGAATATCATCCGGTCGTGTAGACTCTTTCGAAACAGAGTTCTCCGCTGTATCCGGCATAATGTCAACTTGCTAAACAACAATACTCGTAAGCATATATAAAGAGCGACGTACACAGACAAAGAAGACAGCAAATGCGAGATTTGCATTTTCCACTTAACGCCAGCGAGCGGAAGGCTCCAAGCGACGCCGCAGCACCACCCATATCTCGCTGCAACAGCCCCAGATTGATTGCTTCGTGCAATAAATAGGAGGGTCGACCTGCTCAACTTACCTTCATACCAGGCATCCCATCTTTTCCCTGAAAAAGCATAGAATAGGTGAGCCATGCACCATAATAATTCAAATTAAAGTTTACCAATGTCCTCATACCTTGATGCTTAAACCACCAGTATCGTAGACGATGCCTTTACCAGCAAAGCAGTACGCTGGAGAGTCTTGAGATACCCCTTTCGGGCAATACTCGAGCACAACAAAAGCAGGGAGATGTTCGCTAGCTTTACCGACACCCCAATGGCCCCCAAAACCCTTATCACGAAGCGCTTCCCCAGAAATAACAGTAATATTGGTGCCGCCAACCTCCGAGTGGATAGTTTGGGCAATCTCTACGAACCGATCAGTATGGAGTTCTGAAGTAGGCATGTCCACCAGAGCGGCGCACAGTCTCGTTGATGCTATCAGTATCTGGGTTTCATCTTTGTCCACTGTCGAACCCTTGGCGTCCCCAACGAAGTTGACATTAACGAGCACCTCAATGCCACCGAAAGAACCGCGCGTGGATCGATGGTTATAGGCCGGGAAGGCTCGTGCCACAGCGAGAGCTGAGGCTTGAGTGTTGTTGTGGTCGTTCAACATCAAGGTAACCCCCAGAGGGAAGGAATGCAAGCCTAAGGACATCTTGCAAAGGGCATTGGTGATCGCGTGGCTGCGGCTACTTGTGTTATGGCGTGAACAATCCGTCGGCAGCGCCACGAGAACACATCGCTGCAAGCTTCCGTTTCCGTTCACCTTGGTGGTTTCAATGGTAGCAGGACCGTCTCTCCCGGGGTGAAGTTGCTTGAGCAAGGCGGCAACTTCTCCCGTCTCCACAACGGGGCACATGGACGCAATATCGGGGGCAACTAAGTTCTCCTTTAGGCCAATGAAGACATGTGTCCCTGGGGTTTGGTCCATTTGTTGCGTTCCCAAGAACCGGATCGTCTCCTGCATACAGACGCGGACATCAGCGCGGTCATTCCAGGGGTAAAATAGAGAGTGAATGCATGCACACAGCCCTTACGGGATGGGTATAATCCCCCAGTATCTTGGGCAAGATCGCTTCACCAGAGTGGCTCATTTTCCGTGCTTTTTTTACTCGATCGGACTCACTCATCAAAGGCAAAACTACTTTCCAAACGTGGAGAAGGCTCTAAACTATCGAATACTACTGAAGTATCAACCTATATACCATCTGAATGACTGAACTCTGCCCAAAGATACCTCCAAACCTTTAGATAGACGAAATGATTGTTGCATTGGTCCCTCATTAGGGTCCATTTAAAATGTATAGAAGGACTTCTTAGGCCTATACAATCAGATATTGACAAAATACAAACAAGAAGGATGAATATGGTATGGTCATGAGTGCGCAGGAGCAAGAGAAACAGCCAGAATATGGGGAAAAGAGGGAGGCAATGGTGCTGGAGGAGCCAGGACCTACTGTATATGAAGCGTTCAATGAGCTTTCCCAGTACTTTATCGGCCGTAAAGAGCCCGTAGCTCGAGAGGATGACGAGGAGATTGAGGAGCCAGCGGGGACAGCAAGTGCAGAGGGAAGTTCTGAACAAGTGGGCCGAAAACGAGCTCGATCTGAAACAGGAGAGGATACAGAAGCTGATAAAACAAGCACTATTGGGCAGACATTGACGAAAGGGGGTGGAACTCGTGAGAGTGATGCTTTCCTGCAAGCTGTCAATCAGTTACGAGAAGCCGTCGTTGATATCAACGAGCTGGGCCAGCTGCTGCAGTCAGCGCACTATCATGGAATGATGACACTTGACGTGGCCGATACGGCACCGATCTCACGTGAAACAAAGGCGCTGATGTTCGCTAGCAACTTCACTCGCATGGAAAGAACGTTGAAGGAAGCATGCCAGAGAACTCGGAAGAGACGCGAAGGGCTCCGGCAAAGGGTAGCCTCCAGTCGGGCAAGGATGCAACAGCAGTCGAAATTGGTCGAATCGCAAGTGCTTTTATCTTATATGGATGTACATGATTTATTTGCAACGTTTCAGCATCCATCGAAAGTGGACTTAAATGACCTTTTAGAGAGATACGCCCGCTGCTTACGGACGGGATTGAGAAAGCAGGAGGATCACGAGTCATTGGTCCATTTCCGCAAGACCGTCCAGAACTTACATACAAGGGCCATTGCCGCAAAAAATCATAGTGAAAATGTGTTGGGTGTAGCTAGGGAAAAGCAGTTGTTTTTCAAGCTCTCCAATCCCGATGAGAGAACGTTTTATGAAAAGCGTTGGAAACGTCGACCGGAGAAAAAACGTTCTTCAATACCCGTGCTCTTGTCCCATGTACGACGCGCATATATTTTGTGCAACTTGCACGAGGAAGAAGATATTAACCAGATAGTCACATCAGTCTCACGACGCAAGCGAAACATTCAGGAACAAAGGGAGCTATGCCGCCAGCGTAAGCTGTCACCAGTGTTTCCCAATGAAGACTTTGAAATGTTCTTGAGAAGTGGGGTCCACGGAGGCCAATCAACCACAAAGACGACGGATTTGTTCGCAGTGCCTTTGGTTACGACGCACACGACCATGTCGAGAAGCTTTCAGCTAACGCTTCATAGATTACCTGTGTGGTCGGTTTGCCGGGTTTTTGAGAACGATTCAACTGCTGGCGTCATGGACACGTCTATGTGTCTTGGTAATATATTTGATCTATTTCGACGATCTTCTGCTACTCACTTGTCACGCGCTCAGCAAAAATCGATGAGCTCATTTGAAGAATACCTGAAGAAGCAAGATGATTTGTTTGGATTTGGAATGAGAGCAACTTTCCTTGCAGCAGGTAAACCTTGTCATGGAAGCGTCTCTCTAAACAATAAGAACGAGTTCTTAGAAGAAAAGGATAGACTATCTGCTCTATCCCAATGGCTCCTGCGGTCCTACGGTGTCTTATGTATCCTTAAAGAACATCTTAGCGCCTCCGCTGCACTACCCATCCACGATGCCTACAAAATTGGTGACAAGAAGTACTTAGTCGATGAAGGGATGATAGTAGCGGATTCGCTGAACATGTATTCCCAGGCCGAGTCGAGAAGACAACGGCTAACTCCCCCTCATCAAATTGAGGTGAGCATTGAACCAGAAGCTTCTGTGTCACCACAAAGCCTCGTTTTCCAGTTCCCGTTTGGTCGCTCCGAGAACATGAGTCCCCTTGAAGTCAAATTAACATTATATCCTGTATTGCTCTCCAAAGGAGACGCAAGCGAAGCATCATGGGAGGCAGGTTCAGCCTCCGGGTTTTCACACTTTGGGCCGTCTTGGTTTGAATATACGAGACAACTGCGGAAATCAATTTTGTCAGATCATCCTCCCTTTCCTCAGGTTGATGGTGCCTCTGAACCGGAACATTTGCCGTCGTTATATTTTTTTCTGGAACCTGTACGAACAGCCTTGGTCTCACTAAGGACATCAGTAGAAAAAGAGTATATTTCGCGGGCGCTTACGTCCGTAGGCTCTCTCGCGTTTTCATTGGACATTCCTTCCCAGTTGAGTCTGTACTGGTCATTCCCTAAAACTCTTGTCGACGGTTTCGAAGGCTCCTGCCTCGTCGCAGGCATCTGCTTGATAGCATTGTTACATCCGTGTGCTGTCGTCCTCTTGGAGGGTTCAAACCCTGAGGCCACGTCTGAAGGCGCATCAACAGCTGACGTTTCTTCAAGACTAGACGAGCTCCTTAAGCAGGGTGCTGCTATAAAACACCACTACTACATTAATGATAGCGTGTACGAAGCGTTCGCAGGACATAGAAAAAGCAATTCCTCCTCGTAGTATAGTAACAGGACACATTTCATGCAAAGTCTCTTCACCAGACGAGCTCCTTAAGCAGGGTGCTGCTATAAAACACTACATATGTACAAGGTGTATCAAGGAAAGCTTTTTAAACAGAAAAGTGTAACAATTTGTTTCGAGACAGTTTGCAGTTTACTCGTAAACCAACAGCAAATGCCGTAAAATATACGACTCACAATAGAGAAAATTACACGAGTGATAGCACGCTTCACAATGATTATACATAATTACGCATAATTTGATTTCCGGAAGAATTAGTAACAACTTCCTGATTCGACAGGAAGAGCACTGCCCATTCTGTAGTGGACTTGCATCTTAGAGAATCACTCCGAACTGTTCAGAACTGGAACATTACTGAGTACTCTCTCGGTCTTCCATTGCAGATTCCACATGTGCAGTTGCATTTCGTTTTCAGTATAGCGCAAATCACCCGAACAAGTATTCTTCACTACTGGAACTATCTGCAAAAACGACACCTGCTACGTGCGGAACTCAGGTGGATCCAAGGGAGGCGCATCTTCGGGAGGACGGATTACCATCTTTTTAGACAGTTTCTTCTTTGACTCTGGTTTCGATGTCTCCGAATCATCTGCGCTCCCTTGCCTTATGGAGGCCATAGACACCTCGATGGACTTCGGCCGCGCCTGCGTCCTCGCGGAAGTATTTTGATTACGGAAAACATCCTTCGTAGACTGGAAATCTCTACCCTCTTTGTGCGTGTCATTCTCGCCAGATGACTCGCGCAACTGCTGTGACCTCTTACGAAGCATGCTCTGACCGAATGCAGGGGGTGGTGTAGAGGGTTTCGGAGGGGTATGTGCTACATCTGCAGTAGCACGAGCACCACGTCCGCTGAACATATCATCAGTGTTACTGGTTGCTCTAGCATCAGAAAAGTCCTTTAAAGAGTTAGTCGTAGTACGAGACTCAGCTGCGCTAAACAAATCATCGGCATTGGCAATTGCTTTAGCATCAGAAGAGTCCTCGAACGAATCATCAGCTTCACTGGTCATTGAACCTAAAGGCTTCGTAGCATCGACATTTGTCTGAGTACGCCTGAGTGACTTTTTGTAATCCGAGTTCAGTGCATCCGCCGTTTCATTCTTTAGTATCTGTCTTACACCAGGATCATCGCCCATGCTCTCTCCGTGAATGCGAACCTTATGCTTCCGATCTTGCTGCGAGATGCCCTCCTGCACGGAGTCCTTGGTGGTAGCCTTGGAATCATCGTCATGGTTGTTCCCCCTACGCACAACGTCGTAGTTGCTCTTCACCTTCCGTAAGCTGGAGCTTTTCGAACTCGTCGCGAGTGCGTCTCTGAACTGTTGCTGGCGGCGCTTTCTAACCTTAGTCAAACAATCTTGAAATAAGTTAAGGAACTCAAGTAACTGACAAAAGAGATCTTCCGACGTGACCTTCGTATTTTGCTTTTCCCCTAGATAAACAGCTGCTCCATTAAAACGCTTGTGGGTGTTGTCCAACTCCTTCATAGCATCGTCAGAAAGTGGCTTATGCTCTTCAAGGAAATCATCTAGAGATTCAAGAAAGGACGAGTTGATTTCTGGATTTTGTTGAAGCTTTTGTCGAACACCCTCCACAGACCGCATGCGTTTACTCAAGGCTTTCAGCTCGGAGTCAATTGTTGCTAAAGATAATTTCGACGCAGGCTCTAAGTGCTGAAAATCTTCTTTCAGGTCAATGATTGCGGACTTGCGAGTTTCTAAGCGGTCAATAACATATTCTAAGAGATTCATTTGATTGTTGGCCTTGGTCTGAGCAAGAGCCTTGAGAGTGGAAACTCTGAAGCCTACGGCAACGCCCCTTCGGCTCCCTTCATTTAGCTTGTTCCCAAGGGGCAGTAAAATGTCCCTGAGCAATGATGCGAACTTAACACTGCCAACGATTTCATCACAAGCTGCTCGAACGATGTTGAGGTTGTACTGCTGGACAGACAGGCTCTCCCGGTACGTTCCCATGAAATCCAGAGCGTCTAATTTATCCCTAATACAATCAACACCTAAAGATATCGTCCAAACATACTGTTCTGCAAGACCAAGTTGTCGCACGATTTTGGCAGATGAGTTTTCTCCGGAGTTATCGTTCCCCTCTTCCTCGAGTTTTTTATCCACGTGCTCTTTAACCTGCAGTAGCCGCAGCATGCTTCACCAGTGCAAAACGAAAACTAGCTATAGTGAGAACGTACCGGTTTTGTAACCTGGGTCGAATACGCATTCAGCCCGGAAAGGAGTTGCACTGTTTCAATGCCACCTATTGATTCTAAATCAGCTCGCTCAATATAATCACGTAGCTCCTCGAAAGGCATCTTCACCCTGGAGAGTGCGATGTTCATGTTTTGCGAGGTTTTCCCGTCAAAAATAGTCTCTGCTTTTTTCTTGGCCACTTTTTTCCGGGTCTCGCTTTTCCCCTCGCTGGCATTTGCATTTCCACCATTCTTCGTACCAGCGTTGCTCCCTCCAAATTGCTCGTGGAGATCGGGGAATAATTGTCCAATTACCTTGTGCTTTATAGGGTCACCTTGAGCAACAGCATCCGAATCAATTGAGCCCCTTTGTTTCTCATGGCTAGACTGCAATATATATTTAGCTAAATGCGTCTCCAATCCCAACAAGTGCGCTAGATCCTTCGCTTTGGATGCCTTGTGAGGGGTATCATCCGATTCCTCTTCACTCCCTGGATGTGCAACTTTACCAGGTTCATCCCAGATGGTGCCTTTGATATCATCTAGTAACTCCCAGTGAACACCCCTCAGTTTCGGTTTGTTCCCATGCTGTTTTGCTTGCTTTTCTCGCGCTTTCTTCAATGCTTGCTGCATAAATGAATGAACAAAAATAAAGCAAAATTATGCGAAGCACTTGAGAAGGGTTACTTACCATCCTCGCCTTCTCGAGACGCTTATGCTCACGCTTTATGCTGGACACAAGATAGCCCATCGTAAACACCCGCGCGAATACCCTCCGAACAGTTCGATACCTCGCCTGCAAACGCAGGTATCCGAAGGCAAAGAACTTTAGCGAACGCCGTTCAAGTCTGTGTGTTTTCACAGAAGAAATCATCACGCCAATGGAGACAGTCTTCCACGAAACCCTCTGGAGCAGACGCTGTTTCTTGACGCGCACGAGTAACCCCAGTACCTGAAGCGGAAACGATACTCTGTTCCACAACTCGGTCCCATTCAGGCTAACAACCTTTTGTTTTTCAGTAATCTCAACGTGCATAGAGTCTTCGTTCTCTGCGTCGGTAGGCTTGCCCTGGGAAACCAGTCGACGGGACAGTCCCAAAGAGTTAGAAGCGGGTACACCTTGAGTCGGGCTTTTCTCTTGTGACTCGGACAAACTCGCCGCCCATGCTGTGTAGCCATCCTCGGGAGCACTTGTTGCCGTTGAAACACTGCTCTCTTGAGTGCCTGATGCGACAGTTGTGCCAGTTAGAACTCTACCAGAGGAAATTAGCTTGGATGTTGAAACGCCTCCGTTCGACTCGCTGCTGTGATTGGAGTTCGTATTGGTAGTCATTGAAACCGACGCTGTTGGTTTTGTGTCAGTCAAACTAATATGCGCTTCGCGGTCATAATCTCCTTCCGCCTTGGAGTTATCGATGGCTGCTGGGATTGCTAAGTCTTCAGAGGCTGATCCCGCACGATCCGGAGGAAATGCTTCTTCACCAGCCGTATTCGATGGGTTGACTGATGGTAGCGGTTGAGAAGTCTCCGATATGCCAGTGGACAAGGAGTACTTCATACTACCAAGCGTGTTTCCGGCTACTGTGTCATTTCCAGTGAAGGAGGGTGAAGAGCGAGTCCCTTCATACCCGTGCCCGCTAATCTCTCTGCCCATCGCCGTTGAACTCTCTGTGGAATCCCCTGAAGCAGCATTGCTCTCGCTAGTAACCATGTCCTCAACAGACTCTGGACCTTCCCGTGCCGTCGAATCCTGAATTTTAGAGCTTGCGCCGCTTTCAGAGGAAAACGATTTTACCATTTCCTCGTTGGGAGCTATGTCCTCCGAAGAATGAGAAGCCGCGGAGGAGCTAGTACCCTGTGTTTTACCAGAACGGTAGGAGCCTTTCGCTGATTCTTCGTAGCTTCCAGCCGCTGTAGCATGTTCTTTGCCCTCTCTCAAAGTAGTACCCATATTGGAGACACCAGCTGGCTGTGAGTATGAAGCTTCTGCATGGTCCGCGTCAGCGCCCCCACTAGTGGAAGTAGAAAAAACCGATGAGCCATGACAACTCCCACTGCTAGATACCTCCGAGTTTGCTCCCAGAGACTGAGCTTGCTTCCGCAACCATTCAACGTACTCTGCACTACTCTCCATATCTGTGGAATCTTCGTTTTCGGCAAACGCAAGGACTCTGTCGATTTCCGCTTCCAAGTCTCTCCAAGATGTAACAGCACTTCTACTACTACCGGTCAAAGCTTCCATCGTGTTTCCACGGTGAGAAATTGAGCCCTTCAGCCCACTACTTCCACTCATTTCATCTTCGCTGGAATGACCAACACCCAAACCACCACTAGTAACACCTTGTTTATGGGAGGTGTCGGTGCTGCTTCTCCCCTCGCCATTTTGACCATTGCGAAGGGATAAGCTTCTGCTTCCCGGAGCCGTTTCAGTACTGCTGTCCGCATAGCCACGTGGCATTTCTTCTTCCAACTCACTGACGCTAGAAGACGCATGGTATTTTCTCACATTACCATCCATCCGAGGACTACCCCACGACGCCTCTGACACATTGTCTTGCCTCGATTCTTCAGGGATCGGCTCTAGATAGTGCCTGTTGGCCGATCTTCCTAATATTGATTCAAGAGCATAAAATAGTTTATCACGATGTTTATCTATCCTCATGCCAAGATCTTCAGTCAGCACCCCTTCTCCAATAGTTACGATCTTACCATCGGACAGCCTGACCCGCTCACTATCATCCGCACTGTTTTCGAAAATTTCCAAAATATCAGAGCCACGGACGTTGGAAGTGCGGAAGGCTTCAATGTAATTATCCAGTCCACAAAAAGAGAGGAACTTACAAGTATCCGATGTAGACCATGTCGATGGATCAGATGAAATAGTATTTGTGAGGTTCTTATCCTTATCGATGCTGTCCCCATCCTGTGTGTGTTTACTCATGGTGTCGCGTTGGGATCGCAGTTGCCCATTCGAGCCGGCAGCTTCGGACGTAACCACCGGTCCACTTGATTGGTGGCCCACCGTTGAAAAGCCATAGTTCGTAGTGTCAACTACTTCACTCCTTATTTGAGTCCTATTACAGTTAGTCGGCTCACGGTTAAGATATACAGAAATTTCCATACTAGCATTTGTCTCTACATCTTTTGGAAACTTTAGCAAGGAAGTGCTTGCGGTTGAAGTTGCCGCGTGATGGTATCCATCTAGAGAATTCAACCGTTCCGTCCGTCCCTGCCACCCGTAAGAAAGTGACTCCTCCTCCTTAGACGTAACATCAGAACCACTGGTGAATGATTCCGTGGCAGAGTGAGAATAGCGAGCACCATGCGATGTTTGATCGGTTGAGAAGCTGCTTGCAATGGAGGCAGAAGACTCCAAAGATGGGGATATTTGCTCATTGTGACTGGGAAATTCATCAGCCTCATGTACTGTTGCCGGAGCAACGTCTTTTGTGTATCGAGAAAACCCCTCATGGGCTCGAACTGTATTAATGAATGCTAGTGCCTGACTCGTTTCCTTGCTCCTTTGAGCATCCCCTAGTGTCTGATATCGTCTTGCAAATGCATCTTTGAAGTAGCACAACGCTTCCGCATTATCGCCTTTGTTAAGCAAGATTTTCCCTAAAGCAATCTCGGTTCGACTAACATACCAGTCTTTCGACTTATCGCCGCTTTCCAGGTACAATCGTTTGGCTTGTTCCAGGTATGTCATGCCGGCGGTGACATGGCCAGCGCGCTTCATTGCAAGACCAGTTTTATAGTTATTTTCAGCTTCTGTGAAAGTTTGTGGTCCAAACGAAGATCCCTCACTCGCACTATCTCCACTGGAGACACCTTGGCGTTGAAGTTGCCTCCATGGTGTGTGTGTTTCACCCCGATATTTGTGGTTTATTTCTGCTGGGATCGAACGACTGCTTGTTTGAAGAGTTCTCAGGCCCGAGGCGGCGCCTACCCCACCGGTACCCATTGAAGCTGCGGATAAAGGAAGGGAGGATATTTCATCTGCTGGTGGACGTTGTTGTCCAGCATTTTCTCCCTCTTCTAGCAGTTCTCTTATTCTACTGTCAAAGGCACGTGTTCTGGAATGTTGACTCCCATACACTTTCTCCAGTACAGTCGAGACGTAGTCGTACAAGGTAGTTGCCAAATCTTCATCGCCTTCCAGGAGAGCGACTTCAGTGATGATTTCCATAGCCTGTATGCGACTCAGAAAAGCCTTATTCGCCGTTGCCTGCACCTCATTGGCTGCGTGTTCCAGGTAAGAACCAGCATCTTCAACAAGGTCACGCGTTTTCTTTAAGAGTTTCCGGGTGGCTTCGTGGTTTCCAAGCGCATGCACAGCGCGTATTTGAGTACTTAGATCAAAGACATCTTCACATGCCTTCTTGGAAGGGTTGTCAGGATAGATATATCGATTATACGCCCGCGCTGCCGTTGCATACTTGGCTGCTTGTGCGTAGCGTCCTTTCCTCCACTGTCGAAGAGCTTCCCGACGGTCATTGTCCCTGAAATGGCGATATTCGGCGGTACCACCCCCTTCTTCTCGTCCTCCTCCCATCGTCCTTGTACCTTATATAAATGTGAATATGATCGAGCGTCTACACAATCAACATATAGAGCGCCATTGGGTTAACTGAATGATGTAGGGGGGACGAACTCCAATTTTCCCACCCCCCAACAGCGTGTGCAGACTAAACCGTACAGCGAATGACGCAGCTCTATATATGATACATAAAAATAGCGACAAACTAGCGTATACAACACCGTACAGCAGTCTCAACCCACCGTGGTTGAAGAACGCCTGCTCCTCCCATTGGAGCCACTCCTTCATTCATTCGCCTCCCGTAGTTAATGATGAAAACATGTCGGGTGATTGTGCCGCACACCGTCATCGTTGATATTTTCATTGCTCTTGTGTTATGAGGAGAGTGGAATGGACAGAGAAATGGCCACGTCCTCTTCTTCCTCCTCCTTTAAGGTTCCATCTCATGTGCTTTATGAATTAAAGCGTCTCTGGAGACATGCTCCAGAGGGTGCAGATGGTCTCAAACACGTTTGCAAGAAGTTGAACATCTCCAAGAGCCCAAAAGACTATGAGATGGACAGGGACCGCGTACGAGAATTACTGGAAGCTGTAAAGCAAGGAGATATCGCGGAAGAGGCCTTGGCAGAATTGTATATGGCATGTGGGGTATCCAGACGAATCAGGATTCCTGGCTACGCGAATACCGTCGAAGAGGCCAGACGTCTCATTCAGAGGAGCTCCAACATTGTGGTCATTGCCGGTGCAGGTACGGAGTGCTTCACCGCGTAGACGTTGCCAAAACAAACTTGCGTACGTACATCCACACACAGGTATTAGCACATCTTGCGGAATTCCTGACTTTCGAACACCGGGCACTGGTCTGTACGATCAAATTCGAGCAATTAGCGGCATTCAGGAACCTCAAGAATGGTAAGCCAAAGCGAAAAGCTTTAGCGGCTACCAAGTGGCATTGTCCGGCATTTGTTCCTATCACAGTTTCGACTATGAAATTTTTTTAGAGGAACCAGAGCTTTTCTACAGTGTCTACCCCAAGCTTAAGAACTTCATGCAGCTGAAACCCTCTTCGACGCATTAGTGAGTGCTGCGACACATGTCTCGGTGGTGCTCCGTTGGACGTTGAGTCGTTACACTATCCGCAGTTTTCTCGCTGACCTCGAAAAGCAGGGTAAACTGAGAAATGTATACACCCAAGTAAGTCAATCGCACCTACGAAACCAATTGTTAAGTATGATAACAAAGTGTTGAGCTCATTTTTCTACAGAATGTTGATGACCTAGAACGCGAAGCGGGGGTATCACGTGTTATCCAATGCCACGGTTCTATCTCTACTGGATCCTGCTTGAAGTATGTAGTCCGTCAGATTCTATGCGTTGGAATAGACTATCAACCACGCTCCCTGGATACATGGATAGCAGATGCGGCAAACGTGTCAGCATGGACAAGGCATTTAGCGATGGTAACCAAGTACCAAAGTGCAACAAATGCAAATCTACCAAAGCCGTCATAAAGCCAGGTAAGAACCTTACGTGGTCATGGGTTGGGTACAATTGGTTTTGAGTCATAAATCTCTATTTCGGACAGATATCGTGTTCTTTCGGGAAGCTCTACCAGACTCGTTTTTTCTCTCGGTAGAGGAGAGTGCCTCCTGCGCAGACTTACTGATTGTAATGGGTAAGATCGTATGAACCTGGCGCGATTCTCAGTTATTTCCTCTACCGCGGTTTTCTGTGTTAACAGGTTCTTCGCTTTCCATACCTCCAATAAGCAACCTCCTTCGCATGTTTGATCCTACGGTCCCTGCCATTTTGATTAACAATAGTAGCACCAGTGCTCGACATGAATTTGATTTGGAGTTATTTGGTGATTGTGACGAAATGTAAGTCCACCGTACCTTTTTTGTGGAGACTTGGTTGAAGGATAAAAACCTGATGATATACTTTACTGTACAACTTGCACAGCACCAAAATGTTGGGCTCGAATCCATGCGAGCGTACAGGTACAGAGAACAAGAGACCGAGAGAAAATTCGGAAAACCGTCTTCCCGCGAAGGAAAACCAAGATGGAACGAAGGCCACTAAGCCATCAAATCAACCAGACTAAGTGGAAACGAATTGAATATTGCTTCCTGCAAAGGACTACCAAGATGACACGAAGGCCACATAGGTAGCAAACAAGCGATGGTATTGTGAACGAGAATCTCGCTGAAAACTTTGCCAGCGAAGTACAAGTGCCTGAAGCTCGCTGTTTCTACGGTTTCCAAATCGCTGTGGAAAACATCCATTCTGAAGTCTATTCACTCCTCATCGACACTTCTACTAGAACAAGTGGAAACGATTTTGGCGCTTGTAGGTGTATTTCTAGCATGCTGCTCAACTCTGCTAAATCAGTGGGCCAAAGAAGTGAACGGAGTGCTAATGCATTGGGTTCTCGTATGAAGAGTTAGCCCCCAAACTTTTTGTATGGCTTGCGCTTGCGCCGCGCTCCCTTGACGGTTTCATTTCTTGCGAATGAAATATTGCTCCTCCATAAGGGCTGCTTTGACAGCTCCTTCTTGGCGATCTTCGCATCTTTAGCGTGGACGAAGTTGACGAACCCAAACTGGCGTTGGCGGGAATTCGCCTCTGCAGCACCATTGCGCTTCTGACCGACGATGCTAACGTTTTCGATGGTGCCAAATTTTGCAAATATCTTATGGAGGTCTTTTTCTCTCATTTCTGAAGGGACATTACCAACATGTAAGCATCGAGATAGAGCATCATACGCTTCACTGTCGGTGGTACTCTCGGCCCACTGTACTCCAGTTGCTACCCTGTTTCCTGCGTATTCCTGGCTGTGGCGCAAAGTCATTAATGTCTCAATCGAGAGCCGTACACTGTCTTGTTTAGGTACACGTTTGACGTAGAAGCTTTCAGTGTGTTTTTCCAGTAGGCTGAGGAGCCCCCCAAACTGTTCGCGGATTTTGGCAAGTACTGTTGTTCCTACTTTTGATCGTAGAGCGTTAGCCAGCTCCACGGCTTTCATTTCGAAATGACATAGTGTTTCAGGAACCAACCCTTCAGAAGATAATAGCGACTCTCGACACTCTGTCATGGCTTTTTCTGTTAAGATTTCTCTTGCTGTTGTTGCAATCAGATTCTCTAGAAGAGATGAGTGAGCGTCTTCACGCTGAGGAATATCGGCTGCGCTGAAAGACCCCATTGTCAACTCTGTGGGGGTAGAGAGTGAGGCTGGATCTCCCACAGAAAGGTGGTTTGAGTCCGATACGAGCCGTGGTCGTTCAGTGTGCACATTTGGTGGACCGGCAGGAGTCGCTCTGGCGACAGCGCTGCGGTTGTCATGTGCTGGAGGTGTTGGCATACCTTGAGGTATGCAGTGAATGATCACATCATGTTGGGTTTGCTGTAGAGTAAAGAGATTTGGATACCTGGATAGGAATTGAAGGATGTTTTCTGTAAGAAAAAGCAAAATAATAGGGTAGAAAGACATGCTGCTCGGAGAAAGACACCAACGTAACACGTACCATCCATGGTACTCATCAGTTGTGAATACTTGGTCGTCAACAACGACTTAAGTATGGTCAGAGACATGACACCATACCCGTGTGTCTCAAGCACAATCACCTGAAACAAATTCCATGCAAATTGCATGTCCTTTTGCAATGATAGAGAGGCCATTTTCGCGCACATTTGCGATTCCACGTCGGGGACCCTGCCCGCAGGCTCCGGACTGGCAGATCTCGCTCGTTGGGAGAGCACATGTTCGGCAGCTGCAGAGCCACTATAATACTCTTCTTCACTACTCCATTGGGGAACATAGCCTGGTGCATCTCGATGATTGGCCTCTGAAGCATAGCCATTCTGTTGAGTCCTTGTTTGGGTATGTATGGGTGTTCCAGGGACCTGGGATTCCTCCAGAACGTCTTCATCGTATAACAGGCTTGCCAAACTTCTTGCCGCTGCTTCGGACGCCCCAGTCAATGCTGCTGCATCATACGAGTCACTATGATCTGTGGCATACAGACTTCGGCTGGGATCGCTCTCTACACTGTAGCTAGTAGAAGCATTCTGGGAAGGCATCGCGTCCCATGGAATGCTCCAGAAACTATCGTCCCGGCTGCTGCTACCGCTATCCATGGCGCCATGCACCCTGTCGTGTTATGCGTTGTCGTTGTTAGCGTTGAATATACGCATACAGAGCCTGTAGGTGCACGAAGAGCGAAGTTCTTGGCTAATACAAGGCAAAACACGGGTCACTCCACAAAACTGCCTCTGGCGAATGTTGCCTTTCGTGGGTAATACACGGAGGGCGGCACACACACACACACACAGAGAGAGAGAGAGAGAGTTATGTGTGTAAAACTGGACATACCCACAAAACAGTGGTCATCCTCTCATGCCTTAAGGGTCCAGAGTCGACGAAGGGAAAGTTGAAGGAGACGTCCTTTTTGTAGCCCGTTGCTCCACAGACTTCGAAGCTCGAACTACATTGATACTATCAAGGTAGTACATTGACGATATATATATTTGCTTTCGCTAGTGCTACATGCTTAGCAACTGGAGGTACCTCGTCGTCTCAGTGAACGGATATAAACGAAGCGCCTTGATACATGGTAATCTTTTACAGGGTATTTGTACAGAGGTTTGAGCGTCTTGAATTCCAACTAGGAGGTGGTGAACTACTGGTACTTAGTCGCCGGCGCTCGAAGGACCCGCACATACTATACTTGCGTTGCGGTGTATAAGTCAGTATGGAGGAAGATATAGCGATAGAATATGAACATTTTACATGTCACGGAGTCCAATATTATTCAGATAGATGAAAAACTTATTCCTAAGCCAGCGACCGCATATGTCTACGAATGAGGCGATACACAGTCCTGTTATGCCGAATTTTGCACCGGTCGTGCGATTCGGGCATAGGTTACAAAGGAATATACTAAGGATGATAGGAACAATAAGTCTAGTAAGTTCGTTCAGTAACAAACCAGCCGAAGGAACGCAACATAATTTTAGAAAACGAGTCTTCAATCAATGGGTCCAGCTCGGCCCAGGCCTCCTCCACCATGTCAATGGCATGCTGTACGCATGCATCCAAAGCACCACATTCTTCCAGTACGTTAATGCAATGAGCTATGGTCTCCGCATCACTTGGCTTTGTCTTGATAGTGTTCCACAAGTCGGTCATCTCTTCCCGAGACAAGCGACCAATGGCTTTCACAACTGGGATGGTGACTTTGCCTGCGGTTATATCCTCTCCGAGATTTTTCAGGCGTACGTCTTTAACACGGTCAGCATCACCTGTTACCAAACCACGAAGGTTTAGGACATCATCCATGACTTGGAAAGCAACACCCACGTTCTCAAAGTATTTGCCCACGGCCTCAACCTGTTCTTTCGTTCCTCCACCTACTATTGCGCCCATTCGAGCGAGTGAGCCGGCGGGAACCGCCGTCTTCAATCGATGTACAGCAAGAATACGTTGCTCAGGAAGCGCAGAATCACCTCGAGAGATGCAGTCATCCATAAGGTAATCAAGTCCCGCAATATCTAACGCTTGGCCCGCATGACCACCACGAAGAGCAGCGAAGTATAAATCGTACACCTCATTCATCTCCTTGTCGGAGAGGCAATCGACCTTCAGCATTTGTTGACCCTGGAAATATGCCGCCGTTCCAGCGTTAATTGCAATCGATTCTCCATAGACCAAGTGGCAGCTTTCAACTCCACGACGGACGGTGGACTTGTCTTGGATGTCATCTATGATAAGAGATCCAACATGCATGAACTCAGGCATAGCGAGCCACCGTACAAAGTTGCGAGCATCACCTCCCACAATGTCCATGCAGGCCAACGCACCATAACTTCTCCAAGACTTCCCACCCCGGTCGGAAATATGTCGGACAGGAGCAATGATACCATCATATACCTTGTCGTAAGGAACACCTTCCATGTAGTGCTGAGTCTCCGGAGTAGCAACCAAACGAAGCGTCTCTTCGTAGTTCGGATTGTCCGGGTAAATTTCTCGTACCATCTCGCGAGTTTTCTTCCCGACGGCTTTAAAGAAAGTATTAAGCTCTGACAGTGGACTGAATCCGTTTCTTTCAATGAAACCTCTTCCCGTAACACGTTTGCCATTCATTGTCCCATGTACATCGACACGGCCTTCCCAGAACGCGGGCTTAGCTATAAGTGTAACGAACTCCTGATCGGCAAAGGGGGCAGTGAGGGTCAGATCAACGCCAGCTGATTCAATGTTGACTCTCCATTCGGTGGGATACTCGTTGAAACTTCTTACAGAGGTCCACCATTTTGTGCCTTCGAAAACAAGATCTCGTGGTTGAAGTCTTCTTCCTTGCGGGTCGATAATGATTGCTCTCGTTTCCATTACTTTCTGTGGGGTGCTGACAGGGTCAACAAGCACTGCAAGAGACAGTTCATGGTCGTTGTCGAGCTGGATGGCTGCCCAGTTCCAAGCATAGTTCATGGGAACAGTTTCTTCACTGCGGTATCCCCCGAATTCGTGGTCATACCAGCCAGTTCCCGAAGCAACACGCCGAGACACACCATCGACTTGGAACGACCCCGAAAGGTTGCAGCGAGGAATAAGGTAGTAGTACATGTCATCTCCATCATGGCCCTTCACAACACCATCTGCTCCATGACGAACCGCAGGCTTAACCGGATCACAAACAAAATCAATGGAAGTGCTTCCGTCCTCAGTGGATGCCTTCACGACATAACGCCCCTTTCTGTCTTTCTTAACAGATGCTGTCTCGAAACGAATGTTGAACTTGTTTTCGTTGCATTCAATTTCCTCCTTGAACATTCTGTCTGGCTTGGGAACGTTGCCCTTTTCCAAAATTTCCAAGTACGCACGGCGTAAACGCGGATCTCGGATCACCCGGTCATCTTCCAATTGTTTCTTTACGATCTCCGGTGAGTCCTTGTCCACAAGGACTTCTTGGTAGTATTTCTCGTTTTGGACATCAGTAAATCCAAAGTTCAGTGCGTGTGCGTAAGTCTTTTCCCCAGTCTTTTGATCAACGCTTTTCGCGATCCGAAAGAAGCAAACGAAGGCACTGTATTCATTTCCTTCGGTATCAGTAAAGTGTGTGTTATAGTACCACCACTCGGTGTAACTCGATTTGTGAGGTAAATCATGCTTTGCCAGATCAATGGGCCCAATATGTGGAGGCCAGTCAACACGTTCGGCGGGTTTCACAAACCCACGGAAGCTAGTGGTGTCCAACACTCGGCTTCCAATAGAAAGAAGATTTTTCAGGTAGTCATCCAGCTGCAGCCGTCTGAGGTCAGCGAAATCGGGATGTATGCAGCACCCTCCAGACGAGCTACTATTTGACTCAGTATCGGATACGTCTTCGGAAGCAGAGTCTTGGACAGTTTCTGGGTCATCCGGTTGTTCAGTCCGACCAGAGGTCATCCCAGGGACGGAAAATTGGGGAAGCTCGTACTGGAACCATCGACGGTCTTGCAATTGCACACCGTCGCTAGAATTAAGTACACCGTATGCGTAAAGATCATCTTGTAGCATCTTGAAATCCTTGAAAGATCTCCAAACTTTCTGAGATGATCCATTCGATTTCCTTGACCGAACACAGAACAGGACATCTTTCTGGTTGGCAGCTGGCTTATGATCCACAACAGACACATCCGTGATGGAATATGTCATTTCATCATCTTCAGCCGTTGTGTAATCGAGAACGGCATCCTTTCCAGCTCCAGGAATTTTTTGCCTGTATTAACGGAACATCAGAAGGTAAACCATCTTGGGAATCTGGGATAACTTCAACCCATGAACTTTGCACACGCAATGCGCAAATCCAACGAGCTACCGCAATACAAATGCGATCACACAGACAAGATCTTTGTGAAAGGGAGGGATAAGACGAAGGTCCTTGGCACGTGCAACATCGTGCGCTGGAAAACCCGCGGAGATTCACGTAGTTGCCTGCTGACCCCAGGGTGACCCAGAGGGTACCGTGTTCTCGACTTCAGAGGCTACTACAAACTCCCTTCAATGACAAATAATCCCTTGTTGGTCCCCGTGGAACCTCTCAATTTCCTCTGTCCAGCGTCAGTTTTGTGTGTTCCTGTGCGGACCTCGTCAAGGAAACAACAAAAAGCATTTACGAGGGGGAGACCAGGGGAATCTGCTCCGAGGTTTTGCGCGTTCCCACTTCATACACTCTGTGGAGACAGAGAATGCTGTGTTGTTCCGATGCACTTACATTCTCTCTTCTGCGTTGGAAGACACTTGAGTGGACATCTTACGCTCAACTGTCTCAGTAATGCGGGTAAACAGATAAAGTGTTCAACGATAAAGTAGGAATTTACTCCAATTACAACCCCACAAAATATGCCAAACAATTGAACAAAAAGTTTCCCCTTTAGTTAATTTGTATTTCACTTGCTTCGCTCACGCAATACAACACCGAAGTACCAACAACCACGAAACAGCATTGTATTCTGTGCGGTTGGCTTCCTGAACCCGCGGTCCGCGGATCCTGAGATGAGAGTCACTTCAATCCTTGAAGTTGAAGTCTTGACCCGAAAAACGTCACACACACACAGATTACGATCTCTGGGCGGAGGGACTCTTCATGGCCAGTAAGTGGTCAGTTTCCACATTATTGGAAGATGCTGAAATAATTCAATAAATTGTGGAGAAACAAGCCAAGAAACATTTCGACGTGTAGGGAATGCTTTTGTTTGCAGATATGAATAACAAGCAGTAGTTGGGCGATGGGTACATAGGAATTTTGGAATTGAAGAGGCTAATTGCTATTGCGAACGTCTTTGTTTTGATTGCCCTCCTTGATCACATACGAAACCGCACCATCGCTTCAATTGGATCGGTGTATATCGCTGTACAGGGCGTTCATCCTTCGAAGTGCGAGCATCGGTACCATGCCAATATCGATAATGATTATCAACATGACGGACGAAATCGAACCCTATATAGCAGGGACATAGCAGTACTAAATATTGACTTACGAAGACAACAGAGCCAGAGCGTGCATATGAGCTTTCCATACCTCGGGACTGCTTACGCTGAAATCACCTCGAACTCGCCGTCACCTCGTCGTACAGGCGTTGGAATTGCAAAAAGTCGTAGCAGGTCCAGTTAACAGATTTAACTGAGATCATGTGAGCTAGATAGTCTCGCGTTGTCGAAGACCACCTCGAGCTAGAATCGAAATCTATGGTCTGCGGATTGTAGTTGCTGGGAACTGAAACGATGACCACAGTATTATATACCTGGCGGGTCAGGTTCAACAGGAACATGATCACACTGCCTATCGGATGTGTGGGGCTAAAATATTGATGCGGATACCTGCAGATCGGAGAAGCGATTAAAATGGATGCGAGAGCCTCACAGCACAAGCAACAGATGCCTTACTTCAGACCGAGCAGGAATGTGTTAAAGGTACCAACCTGGCTTAAATCGGAAAGACTTTCTGGAAATGTCAGTAAGGCCTGATTGTTTGAGCGAGCAACTTCTGGGAACATTACTATAGGACCTGACCAAAGCCCAGTTGCACTTTGTAGAGCTTTCTCGATCTCCGTCTCGCCTGTTAAGTGTTCGGAGGGTAAGCTCATAGCCAACCACATCATCCGAAGCAGGCTGACATGAACCGCTTTGCCCTTCATTGTGAAGGCAAGAAACTGGGGTGAATAAACCGAGCTGAGAATCATGACATCTACGAATGATGAATGGTTAACCAACACAACATCTCCCGTTGAAGGAGAGTCTGAAAGTTGCTGGGAATGTTTCGATGGTCTGCAGCCTCGAGA
Source organism: Halocafeteria seosinensis (assembly GCA_001687465.1). Lineage (NCBI taxonomy): Eukaryota > Bigyra > Bicosoecida > Halocafeteria > Halocafeteria seosinensis. Next base: position 57,924 of record LVLI01000281.1, on the reverse strand, counting down.
GTGATCATGTCTGTCTACACCAGCTGAGGAAAAAGCAGGGCATAACTTACGGAAAAGGCACCTGGTTACGCTTGAGTTCTTTGCGAGTGTGACGAAGAAAACCCATACATTGCAGCATCACGCGCAATAGCGGTGCCTCCAGAGCTCTCGCCAGTCCTCGTTGGACAGCAAAACTCGGTATCTGTCAGGCAAGACACTTCTCAAGTTGGGCCGAGAGCACCGCCATTGGCTTCCAGAGGGAAAGAACGTACCACTGAGATTAATGCTGAAATTGGAATGAAAAGAATAATCAACATGACCAGCATCGGTATCCGTATGATCACCAGCATAACATCTAGCAGATAACGGGCATATCCTCCTGGTCTTGGCTTCACGTACCCCAGGGGGATGAAGGGGTTGATTCCCGTTCTGGGATCATTCCATTTCGAAAATTTTTCCTGATCGACAAAGCAAGTAAGGAAGCACGATACAGATAGCAACTGCATGGACATGAGGCATAGCGTATTTATCATAACTACTCACTTTCCCGTGCACCACCATAGCACGCTGCCGAGACGAGGCCTCAACCTAAGCGTACATACGAGTAGCCGACACCTTCAAGCTATACTGTCTTCTTATCGCATTTCAATAGTGGCTGCGATACGCTATGTTTATACAACCGCCTATTAGTGTCGAATGTCGTCTGAGTCTGTGAAGGTCAGGGTAAGTTCGCTTCTCTCTGTATCAGCAAAATTTCGAAGCCTCTATAAACCCATCGCAGTAATTAAACGTCCACGGAGCCCGCAAGGAGAGCAGAATGAAAGCGGGTTCATGACCGTCTCCATCGTTCAGTCGTTGTCGTTGGTGGGCCGCAGGAACTTCAAGTACGAGTACCAGCAGGCTGGTTGTAACTTACTTGTAAGAGAGTCCAGCGAGAGCCCTATAGTACACTGTACAAACATATTGTGCCTTGAACAGAGCTGGATGTCGTTAGAGTCGCGGCCCGCATCCTCAGGCAGGGGAAACAGAGTGCATGGCGTGAAAAACGAGGCAACTGAATGTTTATTCAAACAAATTAAAAAATATATTCCTAAGCCAGCGACCGCATATGTCTACGGATGAGACGATATATAGTCCTGCTATGCCGAATTTTGCACCGGTCGTGCGATTTGGGCATAGATACAAAGGAAAGATTACAAAAGTAATTAGTCTAGTAGCTTCGTTCAGTGACAAACCAGCCGAAGGAACGCAACATAATTTTAGAAAACGAGTCTTCAATCAATGGATCGAGTTCAGCCCAGGCGTCCTCCACCATGTCAATGGCATGCTGTACGCATGCGTCTAAAGCGCCGCACTCTTCCAGTACGTTAATGCAATGAGCTATGGTCTCCGGATCACTTGGCTTTGTCTTGATAGTGTTCCACAAGTCGGTCATCTCTTCCCGAGACAAGCGCGCAATCGCCTTTACAACTGGGATGGTGACTTTGCCTGCGGTTATATCCTCTCCGAGATTTTTCAGGCGTACGTCTTTTACACGGTCAGCATCACCTGTTACCAAACCACGAAGGTTTAGGACATCATCCATGACTTGGAAAGCAACACCCACGTTCTCAAAGTATTTGCCAACAGCTTCAACCTGCTCTTTCGTTCCTTTACCTGCTATCGCGCCCATTCGAGCGAGTGAGCCGGCGGGAACCGCCGTCTTCAATCGATGTATAGCAAGAATACGTTGCTCAGGAAGCGCGGTATCACCTCGAGAGATGCAGTCATCCATAAGGTAATCAAGTCCCGCAATGTCTAACGCTTGGCCCGCATGACCACCACGAAGAGCAGCGAAGTATAAATCGTACACCTCATTCATCTCTTTGTCGGAGAGGCAATCGAGCTTCAGCATTTGTTGACTCTGGAAATACGCCGCCGTTCCAGCGTTAATTGCAATCGATTCTCCATAGACCAAGTGGCAGCTTTCAACTCCACGACGGACGGTGGACTTGTCTTGGATGTCGTCTATGATAAGAGATCCAACATGCATGAACTCAGGCATAGCCAGCCAGTGCAAAAAATTGCGAGCATCTCCTCCTACGACGTCTATGCAAGCCAACGCACCATAACTTCTCCAAGATTTCCCACCCCGATCACAAATATGCCGGACAGGAGCAATGATACCATCATATATCTTATCGCAAGGAACACCTTCCATGTAATGCTGAGTCTCCGGAGTAGCAACCAAACGAAGCGTCTCTTCGTAGTTCGGGTTGTCCGGGTAAATTTCTCGTACCATCTCGCGAGTTTTCTTCCCGACGGCTTTAAAGAAAGTATTAAGCTCTGACAGTGGATTGAATCCGTTTCTTTCAATGAAACCTCTTCCCGTAACACGTTTGCCATTCATTGTCCCATGTACATCGACACGGCCTTCCCAAAACGCCGGCTTAGCAAGAAGTGTAATAAACTCCTGATCGGCAAAGGGGGCAGTGAGGGTCAGATCAACGCCAGCTGATTCAATGTTGACTCTCCATTCGGTGGGATACTCGTTGAAACTTCTTACAGAGGTCCACTGTTTTGTGCCTTCGAAAACAAGATCTCGTGGTTGAAGTCTTCTTCCTTGCGGGTCGATAATGATTGCTCTCGTTTCCATTACCTTCTGTGGTGTGCTTCGGGGATCAATCAGCACTGCAAGAGACAGTTCATAATCATTGTCGAGCTGGATGGCTGCCCAATTCCAGGCATAGTTCATGATGGGAACAGTTTCTTCACTGCGGTATCCCCCGAATTCGTGGTCATACCAGCCAGTTCCCGAAGCAACACACCGAGACACACCATCAACTTGGAACGACCCCGAAAGGTTGCAACGGGGAATCAGGTAATAGTACATGTCATCTCCATCATGGCCCTTCACAACACCATCTGCTCCATGACGAACCGCAGGCTTAACCGGATCACAAACAAAATCAATGGAAGTGCTTCCGTCCTCAGTGGATGCCTTCACGACATAACGCCCCTTTCTGTCTTTCTTAACAGACGCTGTCTCGAAACGAATGTTGAACTTGTTTTCGTTGCATTCGATTTCTTCCTTGAACATTCTGTCTGGCTTGGGAACATTGCCCTTTTCCAAAATTTCCAAGTACGCACGGCGTAAACGCGGATCTCGGATCATGCGATCATCTTCCAGTTGTTTCTTTACGATCTCCGGTGAGTCCTTGTCCACAAGGGCTTCTTGGTAGTACTTTTCGTTTTGAACATCAGTAAATCCAAAGTTCAGTGCGTGTGCGTAAGTCTTTTCCCCAGTCTTTTGATCAACGCTTTTCGCGATCCGAAAGAAGCAAACGAAGGCACTGTATTCATTTCCTTCGGTATCAGTAAAGTGTGTGTTATAGTACCACCATTCGGTGTAACTTGATTTGTGAGGTAAATCATGCTTTGCCAGATCAATGGGCCCAATATGTGGAGGCCAGTCAACACGTTCGGCGGGTTTCACAAACCCACGGAAGCTAGTGGTGTCCAACACTCGGCTTCCAATAGAAAGAAGATTTTTCAGGTAGTCATCCAGCTGCAGCCGTCTGAGGTCAGCGAAATCAGGGTGAACGCAGTAATCTCCACCAGAGGAGCTACTATTTGACTCAGTATCGGATACGTCTTCGGAAGCAGAGTCTTGGGCTGGTTCTGGGTCATCCGAGTGTTCCCTCGGGACAGAGGTCATCCTGGGGACAGAAAATTGGGGAAGCTCATACTGGAACCACCGCCGGTCTTGCAATTGCACACCGTCGCTAGAATTAATTGCACCGTAAGCGTAAAGATCATCTTGCAGTACCTTGAAATCCTTGAAAGATCTCCAAACTTTCTGAGATGATCCATCCGATTTCCTTGACCGTACACAAAAAAGGACATCCTTCGCGTGGAGAGATGGCTTGTGATCCACAACGGACACATCCGTGATAAAATATGTCATTTCATCATATTCGGCCGTTGTATAATCCAGATTTCCAACTCCAGGAACCTTTTCCCTGCAAGCGGGAAAATGGTGGAAACACCAGAGAGTGAAAGTCCCACGGCAATGGTGAACTCAACAGGCACGGCAACAATCTTGGAAGAAAACTCAATGCACCAACCCAACGAAGCGTTGTAAAAGCGAATGCAGCCACATGGACAAAGACATTGTTCAGTAAAGGGAGAGCAGTATGGTACTTCTCGCGATTTTATGCGGACAAAAAATCTGCGGAGAAGGCCCTCTCAGGCCCTTATGGCCCCATTGTGTTCCAGAGATTGCCATACTTGCCACTAAAGAGGATGTTCATGCATTTTACGACCCTCTAGAATGCTAGGACCCCTTCTATCTAGCATCTGGTTTGCATGATGGGAGTATTCGCATGTGCGGACACCTCCACGAAACAACAAAAAGCATATCCTAGGGTAATTGTCCCACTTCATATAACAACCACAACGCACTGTACTCTATAATAATAGAGGCTACTGGTATGCTCCCATTAACTTACATTCGTGCGTCCCCGTTCATCGTCTTGGAAGGCACTTGAGTGGACATATTGCTCTCAATTGTGGTGGTATGTACTCGTCTTTTGGCCGTTTTAATACGCTCCGTTTACAAAATTTGTGCAGACGTGGAACCAAAGGTGTCAGGTCAAAAAATACACAATTGTTAATGTGTACAACTCTTTTCCCTATAGATCTATATTGGGTATAGAGATACTTTTATCGATGAGTCACTTCAGTTGAAGTTGAACTTCACTGCGGAATTCCGAATTCGAAGCAGTTAGTTACACTGTATACAACTAGAGGTGTGTATTCAACTGTATACAATGAGTACAAACTATCTTGTATGGGCAGTTACCCGTTATCTGCCCGACTATCTACATGGTATGCAGGCTATCTACCGGTGTGCCACGTCTATGTACCACACATACTTATTGGTATGCAGCACGGAATTCATTGGTTCGACTCTAAGAGAAGCGTGCTTGCGCAAATATCGGATTTGACAAAGCGGGGGGTGTGGAAGGGTTTGAATGCACGTATTGAGCAGTTGGAAGGCACATGTGCGTGCAAATTGGAAGTTACAGTCCTCCCGGATGAAACTGGCCTGTGGGCAGAGCCATTTGTTAAAATTGGAACTATACATGTTCCTCGTATATTACCAAATACCCCACTCTTTGTGATGAGATATACATTTTCGATGAATAATATTTGGCTACGCTTCACACACACACTTGGCTTCAAGCGGAGAGGGTTCACCCTTCTCTCAATCGGGTATCCGTCTAAACCCGCAAAGGAGCAAGTATAAAACAATACAGTACTGACAAAACTCCTTGAGCATCTATCTGTCGCTGGACGTCAGACATAGCGTACGATAACTACTGTACTCACTTTCTTTTGGACCACCCACACGAGTTATACCCTCTCTCAACCACGATGCTAAGTGTGCATACAGTGGTCAATTCCTTAATTCAATACCGCATTTCAGTAGTGGCTGCGAGATGCTATTGAACACTTCAAACCGCAGTCTAGGAAAAACAGCGAATCTGATGGTCATGATGGGTATACATGTATTGTTTGGGTGGAATGTTCAGCCCTCTCGATATCAGCATATATCAGAGAGAAAAGAAAATTTTCAAGGTCCTCGGAGTCAAATGCTTAAGCTTTCATAGAGTCAACAAAGAGAGCGGAATTGAACCGGGGATTATTCATGACCACCTCCATCGTTGGGCCGAAAGAGTCCTCAGTGGAACTGCGGAGACCGTTTACGGAAGAACTATCGAGTGGAACCTTGAACAGAGCTGTCGTTAGTGTCGCAGCTCCATCTGGTGGTGTTCCGGTTCGATAAATTGGATACGAAGAATTCGATTGGTCACCCAATATTCGGAAAGCACCTTCCATATCAGTTGGAGCTTGCAAGGATTTGGCCGCGTTCATTCGTGCAACAGAGGAAGTGCCGACATGTTGCGGCACATCCAACCGCAGATACGCATTGAAGTGGAACGTATAGTCTACATCATCGCCAAGAGTAAGAATACTGCATAAGACGACAGAAGAGCGTCGTCAGAACGCGTGAAACAACGCTTAACAAACAACCCAGCATACCTGTGTTGGTGGGTACTAGCAAGTTCAATATTGTACAAGTGATCCCCATTCTTTCCCCAACTTCCAATATTCAAGGAAAACCCGCACGCAAGGCTAGTTTCGGTGGCCCGTGTGATTGCCTGATCAATAGATTCCGATGCGAGTATATATCTGGTGGCCTCACATAGTACACAAAATACAATTTTAAGATTTCACCGCAGATCTGACACTTGCCGCATACCTTGCCAGGAAGTGCCTGGGGATTCCGGACGAGTTGACATATTTGGGGAAGATAGCGTTGGTAGAGAAGAAAATCTCTGTTCCAGCGTAAAAGTTAATATCACCCTAGTGTATAATACACGATTCCAATCACCGTAAAGAAGAAAACTTACGGCTGTCATAGTTGAAGCCAAAGGCTCCTGTAGACAGCTGACCAGGATAGTTGTAAGCCTGAATATTCAGTGTCGCTCCTTCACCTTCAATCGATCCTTTCAGCAGATACACCCATTCCAAGTTGTTTGGACCAGCATCTTCGTTATGGCCTGCATAATGGCAACGACATACCCGGATTAAATTCGCTGAGGAGAGCACAAACAGTGGGGATTAAGTTGCATTTACCTATCATCATGCAGTACTTCTGGTCAACAGGGTCATCGTTGCACTTTGCTTTCCTCATCAGGACGTCGCTGCAATGATCGTTTAAAACCTTCCCAGCGCTTTTCATGAGCGAAAGCTCATTTTCCATGTTTATCACAACCAGAGACTTAAACGATACTCCAGCACCGACGGCCATGCCTTGCAGTTCTTTGAGAGCGTCCGCAAATGCATTCCCGCCGCTGTGGTCTTTGGCAGCGTTTTGGACACCTGCCAGCATAGATTCATACTTGTCTTTACCATCTCCCGAGGAAACGTAGTCGAGCAATCCTTGAATGGAATCAACCTTGCTCTGAATCCTGTGTTTAGTTTGAACACCAATGGAATATCCAACCTCGAACGGTGTTCCCCGCGCCGACAGCTGCAGGAGCGCATTCGGCTTCTTTACCGGCGGAATGGGACTGGGAGTACTGCTAATTTGCACAGCCACCACTGTGTGGCACTGTAAAAGTGCAGAGCCTAGCAGAGCGAGGCACAGCGAAAGCGTAGAGCCTTTCATCATGTGCGTGCGACAGAACACCTCGTTCCGAGTGGTGTTTCCAGCTATACCACGTACACCGACACTCGTTCTTTCCTGTTTGCACATACATAGATACTCACAAATAATCTATGCACAGTCATTTCGAGTATGTAGTGTACAATATAACGCCGTATAACGCGAGTTCGAAGCCAAGTTCAACTTCACGGAGTGGATACTTTGGTTCAAGGCGTATCGTGCCCTGTATACGCCATGACAGTACAATGTGATACATCTCGGTATTGGATGGGATTGTACCAGTACAGTGTGCGATCGAATGTGATACAGAGAGACCCCAAACGTGGGTGTGGACTTAGAACGAACTGGATTTTGTTTTGGACCCGGAATCTCATCAATATGAAGCGCTCCATGCCACCCATGATGTCTATTCGGCACTCTGTAGGAGCTCGATTGGCCTGGAGGCCTCCACACAGAATGTCTGCAGTTGCAGAGCCACTGGGCCTACACGCGCAATGTCGACAATATGGTGCATCGAACAGTGTGGAGCAGGACATGGCCCATCGACTACACGGCTTTGATAAACCTACAGTATGGGGAGAATTTGCGCCTTTGGCCAAGGAACTGAATGGTGAGAGTGTACTAGGATTAAGAGGTATCTACATTCTAGAGGGGAGGACTGCCGCTTTTTTTCTAAGTTTCCGTCTTGCAGCCATTAACCTCGGACAAGGAGCACCAGAATGGGAAACTCCAGCGTTTGTGCAAAAACACGCCAAAGATGCTATCACAGAAAATCATAACCAGGTACGTCGCGGCTGTATATATGAGTACTTTATGGGCTCCTCGGTAGTCGGTCGGATAGCTGGTCCACGTTCTCCCGCAGTATACCAGGAGCCCCGGCCATCCATCTCTTGTAAAAGCATTGGCCGATCAATATTCACATCAGTTAGAGAGGGAGATCGATCCGATGTCCGAGGTAAGCAGCAAACGTCATTAGGGCCAGGTTGTAACTGAGGAGACTGATCGCTGATACTTTCAGGTAGCGGTTACAGTCGGTGTTTCAGAAGGACTCTTCGCTGCAATGGTACGTAGCCTGCTGGGCCGCATTTGTCGGAATATGCGCATAGCACCTTCAGCTGAACGCAGCAAGCCTTCATTGATCCGGGAGATGAAGTAATTATCTTAGAACCTGCGTTTGATATATATCCTGCTCAAGCACAAGTATGTCCGTTGCGTCTAGTAACTAGTGTGCCGCTATTCTGCCACTCTGTCATATGACTTCCTCTTCAGATGGCCGGAGCTACTGTGAGAAGGGTACCCATGCGGCCTTCCCCTGAGGCTGAGAAAAACCCTGAGAAAATGGCACTTGCAGCTCGTAAGCATGCTAGCTGCACCATGTCTCTTGGCGTGAATACCAATCGCGCGATGCAGACGCATTTACCGTCGACATGGACGAAATGGAGGAAGCCATCAATGAAAAGACCAAGGTGATTCTCCTGAACACACCACACAACCCTACAGGGAAGATGTTTACGAAATCGGAACTACAATCGTTTGCTGAACTGTTGGAGAGACATCCGCGCATTGTTGGTAAGATCAGATGCCTTTGCAACTTGGCGTGTGCAAGCCTAGACAAAATGAGAGTGCTGTCGTTTACGTGTACAGCTTTTGTTGATGAAGTATACGAAGCCATGACTTACCAGCGCCATGAACTAGATCTCCCAGACGACTTTAACCTTCCGAGTCCTGTTCTTTCGTACCACTCGGAGAAGGAAAGGGACGATTTTAATGAGAAAGAGTCCTTTCCTACGGCAACTATTGATGGCGGATACTACCAATGGGCAGATAAAGAAAGTATTCAGCACGATTTTGTTCGGTCGCTGGGTATCACAGGAGATGACTACAATGCGGCGGGGCGATCTCCCGGTGTGGATCCCCCACCACCCAACGGAGTAATGACTACCGCAACTCCTGTACATCACACTCGGCTGGCGAGCTTGCCCGGCATGTGGAACAGGGTACTAACGTTTTCTTCAGCGTAAGTGGTACCTTGACAATTGGCTGGGGCTCTTGGTCTTTTGGTTCATGGTTGAGATGCAGTGGTAAGACGTTTTCATGCACGGGGTGGAAAATCGGATGGGTATATGGCTCCTCAGAGCTAGTATCGAAAGTTCAGATGGCAAATCAGTGGATCCCGTTTTGCGTGTCTACTCCGCTTCAAGAAGCAATCGCGCGTTCGCTGGTGTCCGCCCTTAGTCCCTACGACGACTACCCCAATTTTTACGGATGGCTCCGGGCGGAATACGTCAGGTACGTGAGAATGTATGAAGGATGTTACCTAAGGCTGACGAAGTTTCAAGTGGTTACATTGTTGCAGAAAGAGACAGCTTCTGGTGGATGCCTTGTTAGCGGCAGGAATTAAACCTACTGTCCCTGATGGAAGCTTTTTCATCATGGGAAACACGGAGAATATGGAGGTACGACTCTTCAATGGGGTGCAGCTCCAGGTTCCCTTCTCATTCTTTCGCTGCTTGCAGGTTCCTCAACACTATTTGGATCAAAGTTCTGAGGCTGTTGGAGGAAGTGGACTACCCCGAGACTGGGCGTTCGCTCGCTGGCTGGCACATGAAGCAGGTGTTGTGTGTATTCCACCATCTGCGTTTTACAGGTGAGTTGATACGCATGAGGGTCGTAACGAGTACGTCGTTGTAAACAGGACATTGCCATCCGTATGCAGAGAGGAAAACAAACATTTGGCCGCAAATTTTGGAAGGTTTGCATTCTGCAAGACCGATGAATCACTACAGGAAGCCAAAGAACGTCTCTCTCAGTTTGCCGCAAGAAATTGATGCTGTGTCTTCCGCCGAAACTTTACCATTTCTCTGTATGGTTGGTTTGTTCCAGCTCGATAGCCTTGCTGTTACGCTTGGAATAAATTCACACGAGCCCAAGAGCTTCAGTGCTTCAACTCCGCGTTGACCGCCACGTTCTCTGACCATACTGCAGTCTGTAGATAGATAGCAACTTGGTTCCCTCCTACTTCAACTTGTTGTTGGAAAATTTGAAATCTGGATTGCAGTTCAATCGTGTTTATTTGGGTCGTTCAGGCACCCCTTGCCCCACTAACAACAACAACAATAACTACTACTAGTAACACCAGAGAGGAGCAGGACAATGGACGCGTATAAACGCGTCCCACAGACTATGGAGACTGGAACCGGAACGACGCCTTCTCGAACGCCGTCCTCTACCACTACCGCAGGAAGCGCCTCCTCCACAACCCGTACTCCAGGAAAAAATGACCGTACGCCACAGAGTGCCAGTCGAGTCAAGGAGCTGAATAAAACTTGTGCGTCGCGCATTTCGAGCGCGCAAGTCATTGCGTCGCTCCCTAACGCCGTTAAGGAATTGGTTGAGAATGCTTTGGTAAGCGCTAGCTGGCTGTATACACATTGGTGGGAAATGCAATGTCATGAAAAGATGTTTCGCATTTTTTTTTTATTGGTAGGATGCCGAATCCACGCGAATCGATATTCACCTGCAAAATTATGGAGCTGACTGCATAGAAGTGACGGACAATGGTACGGCAAAACAGCACGAGAATGACACAACATGGTACAATCTTTTCATGGGATGCAGGGACTGGAATTGATTCTGACGATTTCGACTCCTTGGTAAATAAGCATCATACCAGCAAAATCCGTCAGTTTCAAGAAATCACGTCTACCAGCACACTCGGATTTAGGTAAGCGAAGCCTGAAATATGAGGGACCAATTTCTGGATGCCCAAATGAACAAACCACACAGGGGAGAAGCACTAGCATCCTTATGTTCACTGTCGGAGAAGCTAATAATCACGACCTGTAGCAAGAATGACTCGGTAGGAACATGCCTCGAATACGATCATGATGCAAAGTTGCTGGCCAAGAAACCCAAGGCAAGATCGCGCGGAACAACCGTGACTTTGAGAAAGCTGTTTGCCTCTCTTCCAGTTAGGAGGAAAGAACTACTTCGCAGCGTGAAACGAGAATACAGCAAACTTCTCCGTTTGTTACAATCATATGCCCTGATTGCGGTAGGAGTGAGAATTAAGTGCACAGTCTCGACTTCTACGTCTGAACAGAACAAGAGTGAAGGATGTGTTGAAATTGGGTCAGGGTCTCTTAGTAGCGGTATGAATAAGAAAAGCTCCGTCAGGAGCACACCCGATAAACAGCTTGCAGTCGCAAGTCAAGGAAGCCTGAAACTGAAGGACAACATCAGTAACGTCTTCGGGCCAAAGTTTTTGAACGGCCTCATATCATTTAATCTAGATCTTGATGACTCTATAAGCCGATTCCAGGACGAGGACAAGGACCCTAGCCCGAATGACGAAGAATCTTCCTCGCTCAGCCACCTTAGTTACACTCACACGAATGGCTCGTCATCCTCCACTCCTCAGCACTTAAAGCCGTCATCACAGGAAAAGAGTCCAACCGGGCAATACGCTGTGGGATTCGTGTCGATGCCGGATCAAGGAATTGGTAGATCTACGACTGATAGGCAGTTCCTCTTTATTAACGGAAGACCAGTGGATATTCCCAGGGTCACCAAGGCTATCAATGACACGTGGAGACAGTACGAAATGAAACGAAAGCCGGCATTCGTTCTTAACTTTAATTTGGAACCCGACTCCTTTGACGTAAATGTTACTCCTGACAAACGTGAAGTATTCTTAACTGGTGAAAATGCGATAATATGCGGCTTAAAGGAACGATTGCACTCATTGTGGCAACCTTCAAGGAGAACGATGCAAGCAAACTCGATGCTGTCATTTCCATCCTCCTCGCCGCCAGGGTCGGCATCGACGAGTACTTCCGAAACAATTTCACTGTTAGAGAACGAAGAAGATACCGCAGCTTCTGCGAAGACGCTGGACTTTTCCAGTATGCCCCAGTCAAACGCTGAGGGAACACTGAGAGAGTTCGGATCCTCAACGGCCTCGTCGTCCTCCATTGACACGGATCTGCAAACGACTTCAGTGTCGAATCCAGAGGTCCAGTCTAACGTTGCAGTAACTGACCAAGTGACAGTTGTTCCTCATACTAGTTCTAGTGCCCATGATCACACTAAGTGCGGGGCTGCCCCTCCCCGTCAAAGTGCCGATATCAATGTGACGTCTTCACACGTGAGTTCTGATGGCCGAACGGAACCGTCCTCTGTGGCCGTCAGCATGGCGAGCTCAGGTGCGGATGCTAGTTCAAATATTCCTGTCTCTGCTGAGGCTTCCCTGGTTCATGGGGAACCTTCAAAAGCGGTTGATAATGACGAAGAAGCGTCTTCCTCGATGGCGGTCAACACGCTAGTGACTAGTGCGGATGTTGGTTCAACTGTGGCATCGCCAGACGTTCTTGACGATGCCGAAGCGGAATCCCCCACGATGGAGGCCAACAATGCGGAGTGTCGTGCAAACGCTGACTCGGATGTTTTGGTTGAGGCGCCTGCTAGGCGACGATCCTCCGGTGAAACCAAAGAATTAGATGAAGACTCGGTACCAGCTTCGCCACACCAACTTTCCGATTCTAAATGCGTAACGCATAGCAAGCGGAGGGTTATTGAGACCTCAGTTGCGGATACGCCACGGAAGATCCAGCGCACAGCCTCAGATGGTGATGCCGGTCACTCTCATCGAGACGCAGCCTCTAGTGTCCCGCAGTCTGCCGATATCGTAATGACTCCTAATATGTCGGAACTGGAAAACCGGCGTGTTGCTACGTCCAGTGACATGTCCTCTCTAACTGCCGGTATTTTTGAAGGAATAGATGCTGCCGTAGGCGTGTCTTCCAGCGCACGAGAAGCTGGTGACGGGGAAGCTAAAGAAGCCGCGGAAAGTGCACTAACGCGGATGTTGGACAAGGTAGGTTTTCCATTTCTCAACCGGTAGCTGCTTGTTGTTTAGCTGCCTTGAATGTGCGACTGGTGCAGGATAAGTTCCTCCGCATGTCGGTACTGGGGCAATTCAATCGAGGCTTCATCATTACTCGTCTGAGCAGTACACCGGACTTATTTATCATTGATCAGCATGCTTCAGATGAAATAGCTAATTTCGAGCGATTGCAGCAAACGACTCAGCTTCATGAACAACCCCTGATTCGGTAAGGTCTTGCGCTGATTGTCGATACCAGGCAAAAATTACCTGGTTGCGACCGTTTGCAGTCCTCAAATACTTGAGTTGACGCCTTCGGAGGAGAACATTATTCTAGAAAATTTGAACACCTTCAAAATGAATGGATTCCATTTCTCCGTGTCTCCGGATCAGCCTTCCGGCAGGAGAGCGAAACTGACTGCGCTCCCATTTTCCAAAAACACTCAGTTTGGCGTGGAAGGTACGATGAAGAAAACTATCCAGCATTGCTTTTATGTAACAATTTCATGAATGCAGATATACATGAGTTGGCATCGTTGCTATCTGATAGGCAATACTCCGTTAATGGTGACTCTAATGGTAACGTTGCTCGTTTGCCTAAAACTCAGTCAATGTTTGCCTCCAGAGCTTGTCGAAGTTCAGTAATGATTGGACGCGCACTAGAAAAATCTAAAATGGAAAGCATTGTGCAGAACTTATCGGCCTTAGAAAGACCTTGGAATTGTCCCCATGGCCGCCCTACACTCCGGCATCTGATTGATTTGTCGACTACGCCGAAGCCTAAACGCCTTGCACCCGTTCGCATGAAAAGCACTGGAGGGAACCATCTGTCGTAGTTCGATAGAATGTCTCGATGTCCGACAAGACTGCACAAACAGCACACGTGAACCCTTTCTTTCTACCTACCAGCCACAATTGCAATATTCGGTACCAGTTAATACGGTTATGAAGTACACATGGGACCAGAGTAGAACGTATTTATGTATCGACCAGAACGAAGCGACGGGCTGCTATTGGTTCATTATCATCTTTCAGAGAGAAACAGTTGATGTGGTACAGCAATTCTATTGTACTCATCTTGAAGAAAGCACGAGGCATAGGGTTTCAGACAGTTGTATGCCAGAACGGCGGGGATGCTCATACATACGGTTTGGGCACTTTAAACGGTCTGGGCCAGCACCAATCAGTGCTTCCAAATGAATTGACTGGGAAATTGCATAGCAGCTCTCATTTTCTTCCGGTTTCCTAGTAGGGTACTGTTTTCGTCCGGTTGCATATTGCATATGGAAACGCTCTCAAAGTCCGCGAGCCAACCATAATTTACATCTGAACCCTATTCCATTCCATGATATGTCGACAAGTGAACGGCGACGCCACATGCGAGGTCGCACCTACAGTGTTGGAGTGACTTGAATGAGCAACGAAGAAAACGCTTCATATCTAATGATCAACTCTCCCTGAAAAGCACAGAAAACTCATCTTCAAACGAATCTAACCGGTCTAAAAGTGAGTTTAAGTGTTGCTGATGATCGCGAAGACTTCGCGCACCGTTTTCATCTTTATAGGCACGACCTTCGTCGACCCTGGGTGGAACCCGGGAGGAGTTCCACAGTTCACGCAGTTCTGCAATCGTGTTTCCTTTCGGGACATTATCCGTATAGTTCGTAGAATCATACGAACCAGGAGGACGCCGGCGCCTCGGTACCCGAGCAGGACGATGTGGTATTCCTGTACCTCGTAATAATAACGAAATGACACCTATACCCCAGCAGTACTTTTACCATTAACCCACCCACCTGACTTGTGTGGATGATACCGTTCTGAGGCACCGTCTACTCTTCGGGCAGCATAAGATGACGTTCCCCGCTGCCTTTTAACTGCTTGGAACCTCTTCTTGCGGTCAGCCCCACCGCGAGACTTAATCAAGTTTTCAATGCTTGCACGGTCGTCTGAATCACTTCGAGCTTCCCAACTAGATACGTCTCCTTCCTTGAGCATCACTGGTAGAGCTGTGTCTCTCTGCTCCGTAGGGACTGTTTTCTCACCGTCCAATGTCGAAGGGAAAGAACCTGCGCGCGCACCAGTGCTGTTCCAATCTGATGTAAAACTCCAAGAAGCATCCTCAGAATAGGCGTCCGATGGATTTGTAGGGGCCGCAGCACCATCTTCCAGTTTAGAAGGCGACTGTATATTCCACACACCTCGTAGCCTGTTAAGATAGCCCTGGATCTCCTCGAATTTTGTTTCGAAGCCTTGCTGAGATGAGGAGTAGCCGCCAATTTCCTCATCGTTCTTCGACTCTAAGCCCTCGGATAACACCTCAGAGTCTTCATGACTTTTAACACTTTCCGCATAATTGCACGAGGCCCGTCGGAAACCAGTGTATCCAGAAGTGTCATTATCTGGTATGATGCTTGAATCAACTGAAGACGATGTTTCAGAGTTGTTTTGTCCATCGTCATCATCCCATACATTATCTCGCCATTGGAGAGCTTCCGATTGTAAGTAGTTGTACGACAGAGTGTCATCATCACTTTCGTTCCGGGTTGACCCAGAAGCTTGGGGAGAACTTGGAGGTGCATGTGATGTTTCTACGCTTTCAGCGTAATCGAAAGGCTCATTCTCATATTCCTTACCATTTTCTCCCGGAAGTATTTTCATTTCTGTTAGACGCTCATTGAGTGTATCGACCGATCTTAACACAGACGATAGAGCTGAAACGGGAACATCCTGGCTCCCGGTAACACTCTGTGGGAGAGGATAGACTCGGGCATGATGGTCATCAGCGCTGGTATCGCTGTTCGACTCGATATCACTAGAGCGCGATGAGTCGCTAGAACGATGTTTGGGGGCAGGGATACGCGCCACACCCGGATGTTTGCTTCTTTTACGGGAGCTACGGACCTCATGCGAATCCTCCAAATCTACTGTAGAGACGCTCTCATCGGCGGTCGATCCGGTACTGCGACGAACACCTTCACTGCGTTTGTCTGAAGCAGTACTTTTTAGCTGTTTTGCAGTATGACGGATAGCACTCTTCGTTTGCATTGCCACAGACTTAGCAAATTCAGGTTGCTGCAAGAGATTAGAAGGTAGCTTTCTCAAGTCCCGGAGAACTTCCAGAAGGAGTCCCCCAACAACAGGCTGGTGTCGACCATTGCCCTCACTAGATGTATTCGCCTTTTGCAACAATGATTCCACAAGTCGTAGTATACGGGTCTGGACAGCACTGTTCTCTGACTCGACACTTAAGGCAGAAGATGATTCCGAGGAGTCATCTGGAGGAGCTCGTGATTCCGACCTCTGCACCTTAAGCCAATCCATCGGGTTCGCCCGTGGCATAGGAGGTGGTCTCGAATGCGTTTTCCCAGCCGCGAACGCTTCGTTATCAAAATCGGCATTCAAATTGTGGTTAGGGCTTAAATTAACCTCGAAATTGGAACTGTGGCTGCTTTGTTGGCTCTCCACGCTTTCATCATCCCCATCACCTGTTCTTTCTACATCGGGACTGATTGCAAACGATATCTCAGCACTACTATCGAGGTCCTTTGTCGCAGGAGACGCCAAATAGTTGTGTCCACTCTCGTTACGTTCGGAGGAGTCTAACGACCCGTGCCGTGTCTGATGTGCCTGTGGCTCCTTCGAGAGCGATGACTTGTCCTGATGAGCAAAATTCGGCCTCTGGTCCTCTCCAGAATGCGATTCATAGCTATTTATTGTTTCGTCATGGCGGGGCGATTGTTCCCTCATAAATTGACTCCGAAGCTGTTCCATGATGCTGGAAAGTTGGTTACTTGATGAGATCTGGTCCGTAACATTACTATTTCCTCCCGATTCCGCCTCGTGTTGTGCGGGGCGTGATTCTCCAAGAGAGCTGACGGATTCGAAATCGTCGCTGTATTCAACTTCCTCGGTATCTACTTCCCCGTTCTGTCCATTCTCAATTATAAGCGTCTCTTCTTTCTCCGAAGCTTCTTCGCGTAGCTGGCTCAGCTGCTGTTGCAAGCGATTTCTTTCTTCCAAAAGAGACCGAAGTTGGTTCATTGAATCCTGTAGGCTTTCTTGGCCGTAGGATTCACTACTAGCTTGCTCCATGGCACCCTCGATTAGCTTTCGGCTCTGCTCCTCCGCAGCTGTGCGGGCACCAGAGTCCCTGCCTTCTAGCTGTGGCTGAGCAGTTGCCTGAGGGCCATTTCTCTCATCTATACCTTCCTCAACGAGATCAGGCGATTCGTTTACTGTTTCCATAAGATTCTCGAGTTCAGATTTTTGGGAGCGTAGCTGCTCTAAAGTCTCCAACAACGTCTGCAATTGTTTAGACTGCTGCTGTAGCTCAGTAGCAGCATCTTCATTATCCTTCTCAAGGGTACCATAGCTCTCTTGTGACGCTGTGAGAGCACTGTGTTCATTTTGTCCTTGCTCTTCAAGTTGTTTGCGTTCACGCTCTAAACTTTCAAGATTATCTCGCATCTGGACCAATTCACTCCACTTGTCATTGAGGACTTGCGTCAATTTTTCAACGTCTTCTGAATCTCGGGCGGCGGCCTCCTGGTCCGATTGTTCCGTGCGCACATCTCCTTCCTTTTCGTTTTGATTTCCACTTGTAGCTTCGTTCCCAAACATTCGTTCTCTCAGTTGCCAGAGAAAATCAAACTCTTCTGGTGCGTTCCCGGAAGCAACATTCTGAGTGTCTCCAATGGCATTGGAGTTCTGCGCCTCTGTCGCTCCAATCCTTCTTAGGTCCCCTGATCTTCCTTCTTCGCCATACTGTACATCGCCTTGTTGCTGATCCGAGTCCTGGACCCACCGTTGAGTGTCGGTGTTATTCGACAAATATGCCATCTCGTCCTCATACGCCCCAGCATTTTCTCGGATTTCTTCTTGAGCTCCGGACACCAGATAGTCCCTGAGTCGAAGCAAATGCTGGAGTTTTTCTTGCAACTGCTGAAGTTCTTCCTCAGCTTCATTATCATCATCCTCCGGTTCATGCACCTGGTATTGGTAGGAGACCTCACGACTAGTACTCGTGCCGTACGCTTCTTCTCCCTCTACCTCCTCCCCCGCCTGCTCGTTCCACTGCTGCCATTGGTGCGACTGAGGACTACTCCATTCCATAGCTTTCTTGTCACTAGTTACTTCTTGGACGTCATTATACGCCTCATTTGAAGAGATTTGTGCCTGATTGTTGCCAAAGACGCCTCCAAATTGTCCTTCCAAGAACTGTAATTGCTGCTGCAGACTCTGTAATGAGCTCAGCAATTGATGTGGGGAGGCTTCAGACAGCTCCCCTGAGCCAGAGTACCTGGAATCATCCTGATACTGGGAAGAAAACGCCATTATACGCCACCAGATGGGGTGATTTCGTTCAAATTCGGAAACACAATACCGATATACAGAGGGAGGAGCCGAGGCGACTCCCTGAAAGAACGCAGTCGAATAATTACAAGAAAACTCCTGTACCCCACCACAGAAAAGGAGTCTCTCAAGGACAATTCGGCGTGCAGCATGGACTGTGTATAGCGTTGATGGCGGTTCCCCCTACCCGAGACCCCCTAAAACCCCTTTTTGTTGTTTCTTTCGGTTTGAAGTACACAAATGATTGTTTCGTTTGGTTGAGTGGAAATTCTGTGGAATTCAAAAAACTTAGAATCCGAAGTTCCCGTTGTATCGCAGACAGGGGATTCAATTTGAAGAGTCAATGCCGCCCGCCAATCTCAAACCTAAACTTATAGCGCTTTGATTTTGGGAGGACGCGACTATCCTTCGTTGCATGTAGCAAGTCAACTGTTGATACTCATGCATGATGCAACCGTGCAAAAGAGTGCATAAACCGCTCTCTCTGGTGTTCATTATCGGAGGTACATTAGACTTATGGGTGACGCTTCTAAGTTTGTGATCGCTGTGTCCTGCACAGGAGCATACGAGTACATAAAAACCAGGGGAGTTGCAAACCATCATCATCTCCTCTGTAACCTTGACGCCAAAGCATTTAGCTTCAAGTCGTCTGCTGCAGAGCGTTCGTCGTCTATCACCTCCCCAGACAGAAAGCCAGGGGTCGACTCAAATGTGGACCCGGGTTTCATGCAGTGTGCGGCTATCAGCTCGTGCACGACCTCACAATCAGGTGAGTTTAACACTTCTTCAGCAAAGGACGCGCCCCGGAGTCGTTTCCCTAGATCGTCCCATCCCACACCACCCTTGCGCCGAAGCGCTCTTTCTACTTCCATTGCATATTCTCCGAGCAGTTCTTGATCTTCTACTTCTCCCTTGGCAATAGCTGAGCATTGCTCTAGAAGATCATACGCAACCTGAGGCGGAACAACACTATCCTGTTTCGCCTTATATAGCGGATGCCGCTCGATGAAATCCCGTTGCCAACGAGCTCCTGTTTTAACGTTGCCTCGAGCGCGATCCGCGATAAGACGCATATAAACGTCTACAATTGCCCTTGTG
Source organism: Halocafeteria seosinensis (assembly GCA_001687465.1). Lineage (NCBI taxonomy): Eukaryota > Bigyra > Bicosoecida > Halocafeteria > Halocafeteria seosinensis. The sequence continues at coordinate 38,392 of LVLI01000281.1, read as the reverse complement.
TCTGAATCACACTGAATAATATCCAAATACGCAAATATCAAAGGAATAAGACCGGGATAATCATGCTTTCCAAGAAGGATCTCGTTGAGGCTCATTTCTGTTTCCCCCGATTCTCCGCTGCCTTCCTGAGCCCATTTCTCCTGCATCTCCGGGCATCGCTGGCGTAGTGGGACAACGTGTTTCCGGAAGAAGAATTTTTGTTCCGTGGCAGCGTCCTTTGTTCGAGCCCTTGCAAAGTTTTCATCTACTTTGCTAATAGGTATATACAAGTTTAAGTCGAAGAACAAAATCACGCGTGAAGCAAGAACTGTGAACACTGTGAATGCAGCATTTTCAAAGTCAGTCAATTGTGCCTCCAAAGTTCTAAATTCTACGCGAACACCGGTGTCTTCCGAACCACTGGGAGGAGGTTTCCATCTAACAGAGTGCCAATTCGTGGACTGGACATTTTCAAAGTGCTCCGTTGTGTGAGGGTCATCCTCGACGTTTATCCTATCTGCGAGGGTGAAAAGCTTACTCTGTGTAGAACCTCCTTATTTTCCGACGTCAGCACACTTACCGGAAAAGATGACCAACGGGTCACGTACAAACAAGTGGCTTATGTGAGATGCCAACCTTGAGTCAATATCAGCATTTATGAGTTCGTTGTATACATCCTCATCCTTCTCTACATACACATCATTGTACTCATCGCGCAACGCATCCGAATCGCTAATAAACAGGTCAATACTACCGTACCGACTCTTCTTTAGAGGCCTACATCCAGCAGCTGCAGCGTTGGCAGTGTATTCGCAATTTTTCTGCCAATACGTTAGTGGAAAGGTTCCGGGAGGCTCGGTTGTACTCGTGTATTTGGATGCGGACTTGTTTGCCTCCTCATTCACCAAGCGATTATTTGGCGCATGTCGCGCGGCATCCCGTCTCTGCTGAGACACATATGTTTCCACATTATGGTCCAATCCTTCCATTCCAAATGCACCCTTGCGTTCGGAAGAGGTTCGGCAATCCACGGACGCGGCAATAACGTCCCATCGAGTATCGACGTCCACAAGCCTACCTCTAACAATAGCTGTATTTGCAGTAAGCGCCATTACTAGCGGCGAAAGTACCGCTAGTTGGTCGTACAAGTACCGTGACTCTTTGACATCTCTTGCTTGAAACGTCACTTGTAGACAACAACACCCCATCCCAAAACCCATCGCATCCAGATGGACATGACCGTGAGGAAACAGGTCTGTCTGTAGCCGTGTTTTTTCATCAGTATCGAAATCACATGACCTCGTTACATCGCCTGTAAAATCCTCATGTTTAAAACCCGACTCTTTCTCGGCTTGAAGCTCGTTTGTATGATCCAGACACCCGGCAGGCCTTACCCCCGTTGCTTCCACTTTGCCCTCTTCGAGTCGAGCTTGGGACAGGTAATCATGTTGTACTGCCGTCCCATCGACACACGTGGCAGTAGAAGAATTATCGAGATCAAGAACTGTGGAATCGGTGTCAGTATTCCTGTCTCGGTAAAGTGGCAGAAGTATGTTAACGCGTTCTCCCCTGCGTCTCCTGATATTCGCAGTCAGAGTACCGAATCTGGGGTGGGGGCATATGGCTCCGTCTGAAAAATACCGCGAACGACTATAGGGACCACCCAAAGACAGTCTAGGCGTAGTGTAGTCGTCTCCAACTCCGAGCATCGGGAAGCAAACTATGGAGCATGGCTCTAGACGCAAACTAGGCACTAAAGAATGCAGCGCTTTTTGTATTTGCGAACGCCGTCGTGCCATATTCAGCTGCACTAAGGGTAGATCAGTCGTAAGGTTGCCATAAGGACGCCCTGGTGTAGCCTCTACCATCCAAGCTCCATACTCCGGTCTCCATGCCGTTTCCAGGTGGCGATCAATCTTATCATTCCTCGAAGCGCTGTTGGTCGCTGTTTCCTCCTCACTACTTTGTTCAAGAGAACGGATCACCTGCAATTATTTCATCCATGCACGTAATACACTTTTGTCTTCCTGAGCCGCAAAAATTAAAAGCAAGATGACGCATTTCACTACAGACAACACGGATGTCGGCGCCCGTGAGGTGCTAAACCCTCTTCAACACCTCAGGTCGATAGCACAGTAAATCGAGTCTTCAGGGGACAAAGTAAGGGCGAACAAAGGTAGTCCCATTCCAGACAATCGAACCAAAAAACTGAATTCATCATTGGTAAGCAAGCCTACGGAAGGTCTTTGGACGAGGGCTCGCAACTCCACGGCCGCCTCAGTGGTTCTACATCGTACACGCACTGCAATACATACCTGAGGAGCAACAAGAGCTACCCTTGGTCGCCTTTCTTCCTCGTCAAAGTGGACAATATGATACTCTATCTGCACTTAAAATCCTTGAACACGTCAGATCACCAGCACCTGGACAACACTCTGCCTCACCTCATCGCCCCAGAGTAGGACATCATTTTTCCTCGTCAATATCTTAAAGTACGCATCCAAGAACTGCTTAATCCCTTGTTCTCTCACTGTAAAACAGTCATTTCGTAAGTGTCCTTCCAATTCTCGAATTCGCTGGGTGGTGTTCCTTACCATATCGCGTATATTCCAGCGAGTCTGTCCAAGACAGGGGTTTGCCAGCTTTCAGGAAACCCATACCGGCAGCATCTATCTTGCAATTTTACGCTTGTGCGCACTACCGTCATATTACACAACCAGAAGACAATTCCACTAACTCTTCGTAGACTAACAAGATCCCCCTAAGGATCTCCCTACATCACCCTTTTTGTTATTTCTGACCCCGGGACACTTCTCCAAGAATGTATCGCGAAGACCAGACCCGAAGGGTGTCCAAAGCGGACCGAAGCGTGGAGGGAATTGTTTTACCTCGTGTAATTCTTTGCGGTGCAAATAACGCGGTCTTCTCCATATGGACCATATGATGCAGTAGTTGTATATTATTATGGCCTACCTGGTCCCACCCGCTGAAAAGAACTGTACAGTAGTTAAGGGATCCTCACGCCGTGGAAGCTTACCCTGCATTGCTTTTCCCTAAGCTTGTCAACACTAGCGCTCTTGCTGAAGAGGGAATTTTTCAAACGTAGCCTGATGCAATCATTGCGGCAGTTCAGTGAGGAGTGAGTCTGAGGCGGTCTAACAAAAATATACCGATGTGCCACACCATGAGGGTGCTTGACCAATACCGGGAAGATTTCGTACATTAGGTTCTCGCGTAGCATGTCGAGCAATATTACCGTAAAATACAATGAAGACACCATTCATTACGAACTTCGTGATACGAAGTCATAAAAAATTTGACTCACGAGTTGTGAACTCATGGCGGAGGTTCCAAGTACATTGCCCCAGCACTGCCAGCAGGTTGCTTGACACTGTTGACAGTGATGGTAATCACTGATTAGAGTCGGTTTGACATCGAATGGATTAGAGTCTAAATATAATTTATTTTGAATGCCTGTGGCCGCCCGCGTTCCGACACTCTTGGACATCCAGACCACTTGACAAGAAGGTTAACGGCCCCGTGTTGCCTGGTATACGAACGAGAAGCAACGCTAACATTTGGTAGGACAAGGTACGACCGCTATTTCAAAGGATAAAGGAGGAGGGAGCGATGATAATCTTCGTTAAATGTGGTCTTGGTAGGTGCCATGAGAGTAATAAACGAATTGATGCTTCACAGGCGCGTCCATGGTGTTTTACACAGCCGCCGACTTTGAGGAACCTTCATCAGCGAGGCCAGAATCCGCTTCTTCATCGGGTAGTGGGCAAAAACAGGAGTCTGCCAGAGAAGGGCAACAGCAGGCGGCTACGGAACAAGCAGCTCCGAAGCGCACCGGCTTCCCTGTTTCCCAAAATGCGAGCGTCAAGGCTGTGGTCCATTATATCCGAGATACAATGTGGACAAATTCGAAGGTAATCTGCATAGCATCCTCTGTCATCCATCAGCATGTTGATTATGAGCTGTGCGGGTTTGTTCGTGCTTTCGCAGGATAGCTTCATCGATATCGATCAGTACTTACAGGCAGACTATAACTCGGTAAAGTTTGCCATCCGAGATTTGGAGCACCAACTCGCCCAGTTACAAAAAGAGAAGAAAAGCCAAGGGGCCACCCCGAGAGAGCAAGCAGAAAATGAAAATGGTAAGAGACTCCCCCAATAAAAGCAGTCGGCTCTTGGTAGGGTTGAGAAGCCGGGCTTGCGTAAGAGAGTACAGGTAGTGCCAAGGAGGAACAGCAAGAGGAAGGAAAAGAGGAGGTCGGAGACAACGAAAATAGTGGTCCTTCTAAAGAAGATCAAATTAAAGAAAAGCTTCAGGTTAAGAAAGGTGGGTTCCTTATGCTTTCAGGGAAGTCTAGGCTCATGTTGTAATTGCTTTTGGAAATCTCAGACACTTTGGAAGAATTCGAGAAACAATTTGAGAACTTTAGAAGTCAAGTGAAGCGATTTCAAAAGATTGGGAATGCTTTAAATGAGCAATTCCCTCCGAGGACGGCTAGTAGATCACGCAAGCCGACCCAACCTGAACAGACCACAGAAGAGAAATATATCCAACCAAAACTCGACTTAAAGGATCCTACGGGAAACTTAGTTGGTTTGCCGGGTCTTATGGAAGAAGACAAAAAATTGTCCGATGTCACGAAGCCATACGAGTTGTACGAACTCGTTGAGTTGGTACAAAATGACTCTGACGAAGAGGAAATGTCCGTGTTGCTTATACGACACCCTGACCTATCTTCCGTAGAAAAGAAAGTGGCTGGTGTGGTTCCGGAGGAAGAAAAACCAGATTCGAAAGGAACGAAAAAGAAAAAGGGGAAAAAATAACAAAGCCAAAAAAATACACAGGCATGAACATCATTGCAGTGTGTTACAATGTTGCTGAAGTTCTCAGGCGTATCTGTGAAGATGGAACCAGATGGATGTTGTCGCCACGAATTGTAATGTAATCAACCCGTGAAACCGTGAATACTCTCCCAAGATAGAGTGTCATATTTCGGCGGTGTACCTGAATGAATGCATGCGAAGACCTCGAGTAAATGCGGTGTATTTGCTGCTTGTTCTGTCAGCAGGGTTTTATGAGTGTTGGGGGTGTATGAATCGATTAGCGCTGATTTCGCAGCCACCGTTTTGGAAATTTGGTGCCAAAAGAATGTCCACATGCAGCTCGGTAGGTGTAGATGTGTGCACCAAATGGCCATTGAACAGGGTACTGGAGCTAAGTGCTGCCAGATACGGGCGCTTTGGGAAGTTGCAACGACGGGCTTCTGAGGAGAAACAGAAACCCATAGGATCCCATCAAACATGTCATTTGGTAGTAGGCAATCAAGTAAGTTGCTCATCAGTAAGCTGTCCTCCATATTCTCCAAAATATCAGATGCGGTGCAGGCCTGTGATGCAGATTCCATTATATCTGCCATTAGCTATGCATACGTGAAACAAATTGAAATGATACATGAAGGTGATACGAATTCGTTTATTGAGAGCGATGTTGAGGATGCTGCGCAAAGCTTTCCCCATATCTATGCGCCTATTATTTCTTGTGAGCGAGAAGACTTTGTTCTACGACGCGAAGCTACCTACCTGCTTGAACTCGCTGGCGTGGACACCAGTCTCTTAACCTTCCTTGATGACGTCGATTTCAAGATGTGGGAGTCTAGCTTTTGCTTAGACAGTACGGAGAAGGTCCAGTACCCACAGGCTGCGTTAGCGCTCGTTGACCATAATGCACCGGAGGGGCCGTTCGCGAATTCATGGTGGGAAAGTGCCACTGAAGAGATTGTTGATCATCATCGGGACGATAGAAAAGTGGACCATGTCACAGGATCAGCACGAAGTATCAGTTTTAATGAATCACTGGGAAAAGGTGTTGGCTCCACGTGCACCCTGGTCGCAGAAGCGGCTTCTAAACGAGTACCATTTGTCTTGGAGCAAGAGCCCGCATTGACTAAGATTCTGATGGGCACAATACTACTCGATACCGTGAATTGCTCTGAATCAGCGGGGAAAACCACCGCAAAGGATAAAGAAGTTATTGAAAAACTGAAGAAAGCGATAGCTCCCTATCCAGGTTTCGAACCTAAGTAAGTACTTCAATATTTGAAGAAGCCTCGGTCAATTGCAGCAGCATTATCCTGTTTGCAGTGCCGTTTTCTCGGAGCTGCTCCGCCAAAAAAGCGATCCTAAATTTTGGGCTAGTCTTACTCCTAGGCAGTGCTTGCAATATGATTTTAAACGCTTTCATGCCGGAGCGAGTGGCTCGGTGGCCGTAGGTATATCGTCGATATTAAAACCGATTGAACAGCTTTTGGATGTGAGCACAGAAGATGGCTCAGTCTCCCCACAAACAATTCGGAGCATGGAAGAATTTGCTGCAGAACGCGACCTAACTCTAGTACTAGTCATGTCAGCTGTGTTTGAACCGAAAATGAAGCGACAAGTTCTGCTTTTCGAGCCTTCCTTTAATGGTCCTACCCAGTTCTTTGAAGCGGCCAAGAATTCCCTGGAAAAATCTGAAACGTTACAGTTGGTTCCCCACGCGAGCGTTACTACACAAGATAAACGACTCAGAGTTTGGGAGCAACACAATACGAAAGCATCGAGGAAGGCCTTAGCTCCCATTGTAGTCGATGCGGTTAGCCAGTGAAGCGGTTTTCCACGGTATTGGGGTCATGCATTGACTCTCGCAGTATTGTTTCTGTGCTTAACTACTTCATACGGGTGAATCAATGTAACAGACGGGGAATGTGATACTTCTCGTAACTCTCTTGTTTGCTGTGCACCTTAAATATTCAGAGCCACTTTCGTAACGGAGCAATGCATGCGTGCGTTTGGCTCCTTGGTCTAGTGGTATGATACTCGCTTTGGGTGCGAGTGGTCCCGGGTTCGATTCCCGGAGGAGCCCTTTTTTTTGGGGTTTCTTTTGTTGTTACTGTTCACAGGATATGTTTTACCACACCCCGTAACTGGAGGATTGTCACTGCGCAAATGTGGGCAAACCTATGTATGTCGCACATATTTGCGTCTTGTTCGTCCTGGTCCTTCACACGCTTGTGTATAAAAACAAATCTTCACCAACTTCAAGGCGGATCCTAGTGTCTGTTAGACCTCGCAACCCGTCTGAGGACGATATAAAGCTAATTAGGCCCCCACAGGACTTCTTGATTGGTTGAGCAGAAGCGAAAATACGATCTTGCATAGGGGCTACCGTATCAAGAGGTTACCGTGCGTAGTATTATGGGAAGTTGGAATTGAGTGAAGAGCAGCAAGTTATCGAATGGATTGTCGACTTGTGTGAGGCACATACACAGAATGGAGCAATCGGCACAGCAATCAACAGGTGGAGCGACGGAGAAAAATCAGAAAAGTTCCCCTGCTCAATCGACCTCGGAAGTCCCTAAAAAAGCTCCTCCTCCACCACGAAGATCATCACCTCCCCCTGGGAAGGTGCCTCCAAAAGTTCCACCACCGCCAAAATCTTCTTCGCCGGGACCAACACCACAGCAACAAAAATCTTCAGCGTCATCAGCAACTCCAAAGCCTCCCCAAAAGCCATCGTCATCAAGTGCAACACCACCACCACCACAGAAGCCGTCTTCTTCATCAGGCCCAACACCACCACCACAAAACCCCTCGGCATCGTCTAACAAGGTGGCACCACCACCGCCGCAAAGGCCTCCTTCCTCTTCATCAAGGACAGATAGGCCACCATCATCGTCGTCAAATGCAACGCCACCCCCGCCGAAGCCTCCATCTTCTTCATCACGCCCAACACCCCCACCACAACAGCCTCCATCATCGTCTTCCTCAGGCACAACACCACCGCCCCGAAAAATGCCGTCAAAGCTCCCAACACCACCTCCGCAAAAGCCTTCGTCATCGTCGTCAAATGCGACACCACCGCCCCGAAAAATGCCGTCAAAGGTCCCGACACCACCACCGCAAAAGCCTCCGTCTTCTGTATCAGGCACAACACCACCGCCACCGAGACCACCTCCATCGGCATCAAGCCGCACATCCAAGCCCACTTCAATATCTGAAGATGAAACTCAATCGCCGCAAACACCGACGTCTTCATCGTCAGGGCCAACAGCAGCACCACCACACGACTTGAAGTCATCGTCATCAGGGCAAAAACCGCCACCCCCGAGACCACCACCATCGTCATTAGGTCAATCCAAAACTCCACCAACATCTTCGTCGAACCAATCGTCACCGCCGAAGCCTCCTCCAACGTCGTCACAGCAAACTCGTCGACCCGGCCCTCCGCCTCGTCACGACTTGTCACCTAAGGCATCAACAGAACAAGTAAGCAAGGCACAACAACCGCCCAGCGATGAGCTGCCGGTTGGAAAAGCCCCGCCGTCTTTGGAGTTAGAGGCGAACCAGTCTCAGTCCTCGAACGCGGCTCAATCCACGAAACCATCACAAACTACTGGAGGTGTCGCTGATAACGGAAGCACCAACGCATCTCAAAGTCTCATGTCCAATCCGAGCCCACCACCAACGTCAGCCAAGGGAAGCCCCACTCCTCCATCTGGGAGCCCGCCAAGTAGGCCTCCCGCAAAAGCTTCAGTCAAGGTTCCGAAGCCACCTGCACCTCCAGGTAAGACCCAAAGTACCCCTGGCTCCTCTAACAGCTCATCATCGCCCCCGAAGACTTCAAACAAGCTTTCTTCCGAAGACACGAGGCCCCGTTCTTCCCGGACAGGCACTGTGTCTGAGTCGGCTGCTGAGCGCGGTGCTGATGTTCCCCCTGAGGAGCCAGGAGAAAGGCAAACAGCAGGAAAAGAATCTCCTCCACCCCCACCGAGACCACCACCCTCTACAGCTCCCGTATCAGCTAGTGGATCGGAAAACAAAGCAGCTTGGTCACGGAGAGGATCGAAGAAAACGGAATTCTCCCCTGAACCCTCTCCTTCGGAGCAGGTTACCGGCAAACCTAAGAACACTAATTCGCACGATCTAGCCGCACAACATTTACATACTGCAACACAAAGTGGAACAAAGAACTCCTCACAGCCTTCAGGTTCGCCGCCGGCTCCGACGCCACCATCGCGAGAAGTGTTGTCAGCGACTACAATTGATGAGAGCAGTAACGTCCACGCGAAGGCTTCGGAAAGCGCTCATGTATCAACTTCTCCACAGTTGACCCAATATTTGTCCGCAACCCTGCCTCAGAACACTTCGGTCAAGTCGTCACAAAATAACGACCCACCCAGGCCTCCTGGACCTCCTGGAATACTCAGCAAACACGAAGGGGGCACTCATTCCAAGGCGCAACAGGGGGGTAGACGGCCTCGCGGAAGTAAAACTAGGCCACCACCGCCAGTCTCCGACCCGCCCACGGTACCTCACGATGAAAATCGTGAGGCTGGTACCCGGGCAGAATCTTTGACCCAGGACGTAGCTGCACCTATGACCCCTACTGCGGGTACCAGAACAGAAAAAAATGAGTCAAAAGAGGTTCCGCCGGCGGACTCGGGGGTGGAGAAGAACACCACAACCCTGACGGATACGGGCAAAGCCTCGGAGCCACTCGAAGCCGGTACATCGACCAGCAGTAGCGGTACAGAGGAACTTAGGAAGAAGTTTACGCAGAAGAGTTCCAAGAAACCGAAGTCTCCACCGCCACTTCCTAAGTCGAAGTCTCGGGGGTCTGCAGGGCCGTTGAAACAGCCTGTAGAATCTGTTTCACCATCAAGAGAGTCAGAAAAACAGCAGGATAGCGTTGAGCCAAGTGCAGTTTCCGGTTCATCCGCGGGCACTTCCTATGCGCATTCATCGGAAAGTATTTTGGATACTCAAAAGACGACATACGATGATGTCCAACCGATTTCCTCTGCACGTGTTGCTGCGACGGGTTCAAATGCTTCCTCCTCACGTGAAACGGACGGGCCGTCAAGTAAAACTGAGGAGACTGGTTCTGGGTCGACGTCAGACGCGGCGCCGCATGTGCCGGAACAGAAGCCCTCAGCTGGTACATCGGATCCTGAAATTCCGACAGGCTCTTCTCCGCCTGGGGAAGGTGCAAGTTTGACGTCTACAAGCGCCATGACGACGTCATCAATGAAGGAATACAGCAGTGAATTGAGTCCTACGATAGAGTCGTCCGCCTCCTCTGCAAGCACTGCAAGGTCATTGTCCGAATGCTCACCTCAAGATGCGGCAGGAAACACATCTCATTCTCTATCCCCATTGTCCACAAATCACTCCTCGTGGAGTGGACCAAGGACCGAAATAACCTCTCAAGTGTCTCCTATGCTAGATGAGACGGCTCAAGGCTCGGGAAGTGGCGATGCATCGCAGGACTCTACCTACGCATCAACGAGTGCTCTTTCTGCAACCCAACACAGTCCTTCAAGAGAATTTGTTCCGGGACAGTCTCTGTCTTCAGAGGCGATTCTGTCGGCCCCGTCACTGTCTAGTGGTGCTCCCCAAAGTGAAGCACCCACTGAAGGGTTTACTTCCGTCTCACATACTTCAGCGACACTTGTGACAGAAACCCCAATATCTATTGGGTATGAAGCTAAGGCCCTCTCTGAAGTGTCGACAAGTCTATCGACAACTTCAAGTAGTGTTGTATTGGTCCCCGAAGACACGAGTGAGTCACAGAGCGGGGTCTTCACTGAGTCGTATATTGCTGTGTCCAAAGCATCGGATCACATAGAGTCGATAACGGATACTTCGAGCAGTGGCCCTACGGAAGCCCTTGGCACGGAGTCTCGGGAGTTGTTGCAGACGTTGACAGGGCGGTCGGTGTCTCAAGCGCCGGATTCAACTAAGCAAGGAATTCCTTCCTTTAACGTTTTAGGTAGTAGTTTGACTGCCTCCCAAACGTCGAGTTCCTCTTATCGTTCTTTAACGGCGTTGCCTACCGTAACATCTCACAGTGGAGATACAACGAGCTCATCTGCCATTCCCCTGATGATAGCTGCACCTTCCACGGAATCTTCATCATCTGTGTCCACTTCACCAGCTGCTGAACACACGTCACATGCTGAACCCATCAACGCCGCTGAGAAGGCTGCCGGGTCATTTAAAAATACTTCTGCAGAGAGCAACCCAAATTTACTGGACGACTCTACCAGTGGGAGAAAGAAAGCCGTCGTATATACCGGTCAAGCTTCCGAAAGCTCCGCCCCTAGCGCAGTCACTAGCAGCAGCCATGATGTTAGTGACGGAGCTCCAGAGAGATCTGGTAAACATATCAGCGAACCCCCGGTTTCTCAGAGTGAGCCGCCAACTAAAAGTAGCGCTGATTCAGTGAGTGCGTCAAAAGTGGGCAGTAGTGGGTCCAGCGCGGGACAGGGACCTGTTGTTTCCAGTGCGACCACAGCTTCATCAGAAACAAAGAGGGTGATCGAATACGACCCGCCAATGAATACAATACTTCGTGAAAGTATCCTTGCCGATATGGACTTCCCCCGTCGTTCTGCAGGGGTGACGTACACAAAATCCACTACAGTGGTTGACACAGGTGCCGCGGAGCCGATAACTCCTCCGTCCCAGGATAAATCCACTACTTCTCCTAACAAGCAAGAGAGAGCTGTCCAGTTGCGGAACTTCCTCAAAGACTTTCTCGGTCGTCAGCAGAGAAGTTCCATCCAGAAGCCGCGCTCCACAGGCAATGATAGAAGAAGGGAGGTGGCACACTATGTTCCAACTGCGGATCCACAAGCTGCTGTTGTTGGCGACTCTTCTCCGCATCGCCGGAAGTCTCCAAGCACCCGAGTTTCGCTTCTGGAATCCGGACTTAGTCATATAGATCGACGTGCTCCGAGCAACACCTACAACCCAGTAGAGCGGTTGGATGAACTGACCTGGCAGCATAGAGTTCACGTCAGTCCTCAATCCCAAAGCAACTCTAAGAAATACATGAAAGCGGCACTCGCTGCTTCAAAAGAGGCAAAGCGGGCTGCAATGCCTGGTAGATCTTCCTACGGTACCTCCTCAGGGCAAACGGTGCGCGCTGCAAAAGTTGTAAATCCGGCGTTTCATGGTCATTCCAAAGAGGGGAGATTTATCATCAAGAGCACATCCCCGTGGAGTCCTCCGAATGGTGTATCCAATGGAATGCAGGAACCAGGTCGTGGTCGATCAAATGGTGCCAGTCGTCATCGCTCGCGTCACCACAATAGCAGGAGCCGGAACAGAAGTCGACATACCCGTCGATCTGCTAGTCGTAGAAGCCGCTCTCGATCTGACAAGAAGCAAGGCAATCCAATGTTTGCTGAGCACTGGTCACAACGGCCCAAGACTGTATCAACTGAAGAGTGGATGTCGCAACTATATGGTGAGAGATCCGTCATGAATAATTTTGGAGAAAATGGCGAACAAAATTTGTCAACTGCTTCTAATAACAGGAGGACATCGAAAGCACCCAGTTCGGGGAGGGTTGAACTACGCGCTAGCTCAAGAGGGCATAAGCATCCCACAATGATTGGTGTGACGTCGTCACGGAGAAGAGAGCCGCACGACCACACGCGAGAATTATCGGCTCTAGATAAGAAACTCATTGAAGAAGAGGATGCGATGCATGAGGCTAAGACTCCACCACATGTCATTTCTTCCAGGAAATTGGGAGAACAGTATACAAACGGCTATAACAGTGTAACTAACGACTTCAAAAAGCAACTAGACCGCATAAGGCACAAACTATCGTCAACGCTTTGAAGCAGTATATTTGTGTGCCTACACCCACTGACAGCACGCCGCAGAGCAACAGTGAATACACACGAGAATGAAACCCAATTCACTTCGTTTCCTCTTCAGTTACGTTTTCAAAGATAGCCAACACTTCACCGTCGGCGACTTGCTGAGTTTCTGAAAACCTAATGTTGGCAACTTTACCATTGATTGGAGACTTGATGACGTGCTCCATTTTCATCGCTTCGAGAATTATAACTGCCTGTCCCTCCTCCACAAGATCACCTTCATTCACAAGGACTTTGATAACTTTACCAGGCATGGGTGTCGTAACTTGGGGAGCCGATGAAGCCATTGTCTCGCTTAGAAAGTCCACTGTGGGGGTACTTAGGAAGTATTTGCACGAGTCATCGCTGCGAAATGTTGCCGCATCTGCTCCTTCAGGAACATCTCCTAGGCTAATGCCCCCGGTGTACAAAGCAATCTCATTCTCCGTTTCGACAAGTTTGGCATCCAGAGTCTGATCATTGATCGTAACGCGGTACTGGTTCGGCTCCTGTCCAACCTGACCGCAGATATCGAACTCAGACATCGTGCCCTCATGTTCATCGCCTAACTCTGCCGCTCTTTTCAGTCCCGTGCTAACACGTACTTTGTAATGTACTCCCGCGGCTCCATGTCCAAGGAAACTGGTATCGCCGGAGCGACTGTCTTGTGGAAGTATTTCGACGTGGCAGTTACCACGTGCCCCTCCTTTGGGTAACTTCTTGCCTTCAGCTTCTTTCTCTTCCACAGCGACGTTATTGTCATGGAAAACGGTGGGGAATCGCATCGTACCATTGGGCCGACTACCGTCTCCCATTGCCCAGGGGCTAAATGGGTCTTTTGTATTGTCGGCCGCTGCCAGCGAATCAAATTGATTTCGTAAAAACCTACAAAAGGCGGCGACTGCGGCTGCTCGAGGAGGTACAGGAATTTTTTCCGGGAGCACTTCTTCTAGCTTTGTCTGCATGCAGGAACACAAGTGAAGAGTCCAAGCACTTCAACTGCATAGTACGTTCGCGGCTTACGTTTAAGAAATTAGTTGTTACTCCTCCCTGTACAAAATCAGGATGAGAAGCACACTTCCTCAAGAATTCAATGTTATTAGAGAGCCCGACCACTTCATATTCTTTCAGTGCTTCTTGGAGTCGCCGCAACGCAGTGGGACGATCTTCACCATGTGCTATCAATTTGGAAATCATGGGGTCGTAGAAAATACTGACTTCATCGCCGGCTACTACACCCGTGTCCACACGAATTCCGTTGGTTTCCTCGGGAGGGGATAAATGCCGCAATGTGCCGGTAGAGGGTAGAAAATTACTGCAAGGCGTATCAAGTTCCCGTGATTACAAAACAGCAATTGCAGAAATCATGAGCATACCAATCGCCCTTACTTTGAGGGATTCTCAGCATAAACACGAGCCTCAATAGCGTGCCCCGAAAGTTGTAATTGATCCTGTGTAAATGGTAAGGGTTCTCCTGAAGCAACGCGAAGTTGCCATTCAACAAGGTCCTGTCCCGTCACCATTTCCGTGACAGGGTGTTCCACTTGCAGACGTGTATTCATCTCCATGAAAAAGAATTCACTGTCGTTAATATTCTCTTTATTTTCGTCCAGCATAAATTCAACTGTACCGGCGCCAACGTAGCCAACGGCTTCCGCAGCTGCAACCGCTGCCTCTCCCATTTTCTTTCGCAATTCTGGAGTCATGTTCGGCTGCAGAGACAGTTTGCAGATTCCATGCTGTGTGCAGAAAGGCAGGACTTAACGGACCACACAAAGCAAAACCTACCGCCGGTGCTTCCTCAAGAACTTTTTGATGCCGTCTCTGCACAGAGCAGTCTCGCTCGAACAAGTATACTCCTGATCCTTGAGTATCCATAAAGACTTGCAGCTCTACATGGCGTGGAGTCGTCAAATATCGCTCAAGAAGCACGCGCTGATCGCTGAAACTTGCTTGAGCTTCCCGTTTGCATGCATCCAACTTCTCTTCAAACTCCTCGGCGTTCCAGCAAATACGCATGCCCTTGCCACCACCGCCTAAAACAGCTTTAATCATTAACGGAAACCCGAGGTTTTTTGCTTCCTCGGTTAACTTCTCCAAACTCTGCTCTGCTCCATGGTAGCCGGGTGTTACAGGCACTCCGGCTTTGATCATGATGTCCTTGGACGCACTGCAATGCATTGTGTGTATATAGAGTTCTCAGCAGTGGGTAGATCGCCAACAAAATCTTCGTACCTCTTCGAGCCCATATCCTCTATTGCCTGAGCTGGCGGGCCAATGAACGTAATGTTTTGCTCTTGGCACGCTCGAGCAAATCCGGAATTCTCGGACAAGAAGCCGTATCCAGGATGTATAGCCTGTTGCCAACCGTCAAATGGAGGAAGTGTATGTGCAAGCCAAGCATTTCTCCTTCTCACAACTTACCTGGGCGCCAGTTCGCCGAGCCACGTCCAGGATACGGTCCATTCTAAGGTAGCTGTCAGCAGCTGTAGCTGGCCCAATGTTGTACGCTTCGTCGGCCTGCAGTCCTCAGAGGGTGTTAAGAAGTCAACCTCCACCAAATTCCCAACAAGGCAGAACGAGGCATAGGGGCGTCCTGAAGCACTTACAAGCTGTACATGTTGAGCGTTGACGTCAGCATCACTGTATACAGCCACTGTCCGAACACCTAATCTGGAAGCTGTCCGGATTATACGGCATGCAATTTCACCCCGATTAGCCACCAGAATGCGCTCAAACATCCTCTGATCTGTCGGAGGCTTCAACCCTTCCTTCACGCCGGAGGAGGAGGCCGAAGACGATGTGGATGAGCTGTAAGGAGCGATAAACGAGCGAGGCTGCCGAATTGGCTGAGTGACCAAGGGGACAGAGGGAGAGGCTCGCGGATTCCGCAACCCCAGGTGGGGAGCGAACACAGAGGAGCATGACCGAAGGACGTTGTGGGAAGAGGCACTCCGGCGCAGCATCGTCCACAAATTAACGCAAGCTCACTTGGCACGAACAGAAAGACGGAAAGATCGGAAGCACTATGCAACAGCACGTGGAAGTACAATATCACTCTAGGAGACGGAATGAATGCAGCACAAAGTCAAGGCTTTAATGCCGGGAACCGGGCGCTCCGCCCGGCCCGGGGACCAACTTGAGAAGTCATAGGTACGGGTAACACACAGTAGTCTACCACCAGTTGTTGATGGACTATATCATGTAGTCTGTATAACATGTCAGTCTGTGAATTTCATACATCACCGCCCCTTCGCCCATCAACTGACCTTGCCCCCGCTGGTATTCACTGTAGTTGGTTTACTTATCGGCGTGGAGGCTTCACCTGATCACACACACACAGATACGCGATGGTGCAAGACGTGGAGTATGGCTCGCCGGTGATGTGTCGCTCCCGATTATTCCATAGTGGGCTTATTGGGGCATGACCATGATCCTGCCCGCTTTGCTATCTGTGTACAACTGGAGGTTATTCGACTTACTACCCGTAGGAGTCGTTGCCAGCTTGTTTGTCAGCCATTTTCTGCAGGTCGGATGGTACCTGTGGAGTACGTTCGTGATAACTGGGAAACAAAAGACAATGAGCACATGGATGTTCTGCAATTCATTTCATGATAATCAAATAAAACATTCGCATAGGGACCCTCGTACCGGTCGGGTAGTTGCACCATATACATGTACATATGTATGTATTCCGGTCCGAAGGACGGTCAATTTGAACGAGTGTTTGCTCAAGAGCACGTACCATGACGTACGCGATCACAGGAGAACACACACGTGCATAAACTTGTTGACTTCTTCCACCAGTTGTTTCTGGTATCATGTACTGTGTAACTTTCGAGTTTGTGGGGTTCACCCTGTGCTACTTGTATCGCTATCTTTCAATCTGTGCTACTAAATCTTCATTATCATAACATGGAATTCGAAGTTTTTACTACTACTACCGGTACTTTCAGTCTTAGGAGCAACCTTTATTCATTGCTGGGACGCACGACGCGCACCGTACGCCACTTCCCAGTTGCAATTTCGGGAAATCCGTCCGACATCTAGAACGTTCCTGTTTCAAAATTCGAACCACGCCGACCGTTCGCCCTACTGTATGCTTGTTGCACCAGGTGGCAGAACGAGCGCTGAACACAGATTGGCAAGACAGTCAAACATATGCGGGGGTTCTTCGCGCACACTAGATTACCATCTACGCGCAATGGACCCACTAATTGCACCATTTAACATGATATAGTAGTCTGTGACACTTCGGTAATCCTTCTGCAGGGGTTTGTTGCCTGTTTGTCAGCAACAACACCTCTTCGGTCTGTTTCGAAAGCAACCATCTAAAATGAAAGTCACTACTTCATCTATTTTCCGAAGCATCATCCTGTGTGTCTTCTTCTGGAAAAGGATATAGTTCTTGTTGAGTAGGTTCCTTGGTAGACACTTCATCCTTAATGGCTGCCCACGGTGACTCTCCGAGAGCCCATGCTTCCAGAGCCCTAGTTTTGGCTCGATGTAACTGCAAGAACAAACACCATAGCAATAGAAAAAGTTGTTGGGACGATGTCTAGAGGAGGTACTACCCTCAATGGACAGGTACAACGGGTATTTGCTCCCACTTACCCAACTCAAAGCATGCTCGGGAGTACGATGGACGCGCTGTCCACTCCCCTGGCTTGTTTTCGGAGCCATGGCTGCATTATACCCCGTCACAAGGCGCTCATCAAAAAGCGCAAGTACCCCTGCTGTGACTGTAACCGCATATGTAAAGATTTTGAACATGCGCCATCTGATACGGGCTGAAGCTAGCTTATTTCTGTGGTACTCTGTGATGCTGGGAGGAGTGTCCCATCGCTCATCATAGGGTCCCCGTATTTTGGACGACATTTTCACAGCGTATCGCCAAGTATGCTAGACACAACTATATCAATGCGTCAAAGACAATCACCTTCATTGTATCGTTACAGGCTGATAATCATACAGCCTGGTCTTCACGGTTGTGAAGGTTGAGTCTCCTGGATTGTTGTATAACGATTTGGCCGGTTCCATAAGCTCATATTGGCTCAACGCCAATATGACCAGTGATACTCGATCTTCTCGTAGTATACAATCGCGAAATGGTGGCTGCTGGGATTATTTCCGCCAGACCAAAGTATTGGTGGCGGCAGTGGTATTGGGCGTGTGGATCTACGTGGGAGACTGCCTTATCACATGGGAGGCATGTGTAGGGCTCTGTCGAGCGCTGGCAGACAGCATCACTCATGCCGCCATTGGAGTCCTATCATGGTTCCTGTTTGACCCTTCGTCCGTGGAGTGGATAAGAAGCGTGAGGCAGATGTCTGGGGAACTTCAGGGAAATCGGTTCAATTGTAGATACGTAAGCCCGCGATGGATCATTGAGTTACATACGCAAAGTGTGCTCCATGATATAACAGTAATGCTTCACAAAGAAATGACCGTCGTACTAGCGATGAGCTGCTTGATCGACTTGGATCACTTTATCGAAGCAGGGAGTGTACACTTGGAAGATGCTACAAGTCTCGATCACCGTCCCTTCGCCCATCAACTAAGCTTGCTCCTGCTGGTATTCATTGTAGTTGGTTTACTATCGGCGTGGAGGACTGGGTGGTCGGTTGCCTACCCTTGGTTGCTTCACCTGATACGCGATGGTGCAAGACGTGGAGTATGGCTCGCAGGTGTTGTTTCACTCCCGGTTATTCCATACTGGGCTTATTGGGGCATGACCATGATTCTGCCCCCTTTGCTATATATGTGCAACTGGTGGTTATTCGGTGTTGAGAAGCGCGCAGTGCAAGTGCAACTGGTTTAGGAATTACCTAGCTATTTTGTTACCGCAGTGCTCTCACTGAGACATATTTCAAGCGACGTGGGAGACCGAGCTCTGCATTGAGTGAGTCTTTCCTAGAACGGAAGCATGGAGACCTGCGTTCAGTAGTTCTCCAGAGAGACACTGGAGAGAACACCGTTTCTACGCATGTCTATCCCAATGCGCTATTCATATGTTGAGTTGTATTGTGTATGGGCGGTTTTGACAATGTGGCGCTCCTGTTGCTTCTACGATGTAGCATCTGTATGGGTAACGTTGGCTGGTGCTTTCTGAGTGTATACTACTTACTTCCGATTTGCACCATGTCCAGTCTAACGTTATCTGTCCTCTGTGTTCTGTACTGCATTTGAATTCAAAATGACAGAGCTTCCTTGACTCTAAGTAATGGCCAAATAAATAATGGGATAGTTAGTGTTCAACCAGACCTGCACGGTGTATACACAAAACCGCTCGGTTTTATGAAGCTGTAAAATTCTCATTTTCTTCAATTATTTCAAATTCTAGATATACTTCTGGAGAAGTAAGACATCAGGCATCTCAAATTCTACGTATGATACATACACTCGTGGAGAAGTATGAACCCCCTAAAAAATATCTTCAGTGATGTCAACAAAAAGACTTCTGTAAAATGGGAATTTGAAATAACCTTCGTGTGTAACTATTTGTTTGCTCTCCATTTTCCCAGTGGACAGACACTCAAGTGACTCGAACAATCTACACAAATGAAGTGTTTTGAATGTCATTTTAAACATTTTCTATCTGAATCACTATCAAAACTCGGGTTTTCTAAACGGGGGTATGTTTGATAGAAGTAGTTGCCTACGATTCCAAACCCGCGATTCTTTGTAGTTACGCTTTTGTTCGTTTAAATCAACCAAAGTAAAAATCTAAGTCGGGGAGGTGCTCATGAACCGCTGGGGAACCATCATGAAAGACTTTAAGGTACGTGATCATAAGCAAACAAGCTGGTGCTCCATACTGCTTTATCTACCCTGTTCCATAGCAGAAATATAGCGACGAACGAGGAAAGTCCGGAAACGGTTCAGTGAAGGTGCCGGCGTCAATTGCTTGCCTTGAGAACAAGATGATAACGACCCTCTTGCAAAGAGCTGATGTGCGTTGTTCCGAAGTCAATATGCAAACTGTTGCCGCGCGTCCTCGAGGCACTAAGCGAGCCAAGCCATCCGACGAATTGTCCCCCCCTCCAAAAAAGCCTGCATCAGCAGAAGACTCCCAAGAAGGACTGACTGAAAGGATGCTGTCGGTGCTTGACTGGCTTGAACCAAACCAAAATCACTCGCACGATCCGGAACTGGAGTGTTTGAGACATAGGGCTACGGAAACCCTTAATGAACTACTGTAGCTATCGATACCGAGGACGACACAGTAGCGAGGATCTTGCATAGATCCACAGATCGCCTCGCGAATGAGCCTAAGGGGAGCGCCTTGTTGACGCTCTTCAAGCGCTTGTACCATTCCGCTGACAATCACCTAGACATTGATAAGTTCATCTCCCGGGCTAAGCTTGTACTTGGACAAGAGAAGTAGCGTCCTGAGGCACAAACATACAGTTGTTGAAGTCGTCAGAATTCAAATACAATACATTAGCTATTAACATGCTTTTCCTGCGAGGGACGACGCAAGCCAAACCCGCTTGATCTACATCGACACACCTGACTGTTCAGAAGAGATCCAGCATGTCATTAGAGGTGCATCCCCTGGCTGAGAAAATATCATACCCATTGCATCCCCTGGCTGAGAAAATATCATACCCATTGCTTGTCCATTGTAAAGAGTTCACAAATACAGAAACATCCATTGCCATTTTGTGTCCGTAACTTGCTTTAGTAGGCTACTACATTGTAGTGCAATTTTATTGTACAAGTTATGGTAGTGAAGTTCGACCTTTGCTTGAAACTGCGCTGCGGGTTTTGGGCGCGCGCGCGCAAACCTTGTCTTCGTCTCTGATGGTGTAAGTGTAGATACCTCTCATGTGTTTGGATCGAAACCTTAATGGAGTAGCTCACAGTGAAGTATATCGTTGTTGCACTGTCCAACCTTATAGTCATTAATGTCTTGCTGAAGAAACTATATAATGTCCACTTCCCCACAAATTTGGCGCGGAGACGCGGTAGAACAAGAGAATACCACCAGCAGGAACCAAACTCCCCACGGCCTGTTCAAGTCACCCTCTCCTAGGAAACATAATGCTCAAAGAGCACTGCAGACAGCTGATGCAAACATCCTATCCCCGACAAAGTAGGTGAAGGCGTTTGTGAAGGTGTTCTTCCAGCTCAATTTTCTATGCATTCCCGCGTCTCCCTGCAGCGATGCCAGCACCATCACGCCCCAAAAGAAAACGGCAATGAGGGAGCAAAGAATCTCAAATGCGGGTCGCTCGACCGACCGCAGTAAGAAGAAGAAGGGCCAGAAAAACTCACAACTCCGTCGCCGACGCGCGGTGGACTCCCTGTTGAGTCCCACGACTACGGACCACCAGCAGAAACCCGCTCTCCCTGAGAGTGAGCTCGCTGTGGAATCGCTTGATAATGCGGCAAAAATGGGACAGCAATGGCAAGTTTGGCAAGGTGAAACACAAGCGTTTACGCAGTTGTCGTCGTACAACAGTCCGAGTACACACGAACAGAATGAATCGTCTCCGTACGCGCGACGGACCCCTAACGGGACGGTCAACGTTTCTGAGAAACTAAGCAGGAGTGATGAGTGCACCATGCAAACGAAGGGAACGCAATGCGAAGAACAGAGCCATGAAGTTACATGTTTAGCATCACGCTATGTTAGCAATATAATCCAGAAGTGTTTTGATGACTCATATGTTGATCCAAAAATTACTGGAGGTAACGCAGATGACACACTAAGGATGCAAGAGATGTTGATGCACTTAGAGAATTGCATATGGAATGAGCGTCAAAAGCATACAGCAACGGTAGAGGAAGCTCGCCACCAATCAGCAGAGGAGCTCAACAGAACGAAGAGCTTGCTGAACGATCAGTCATCGCGTATGGAAACTCTAGAGCATGATATCAACTGTGCTCATACGGAAGTCGAACGCCTGAAGTCCCAGCTTGATGAATCACATAAACGCGAGAATAGTACGCGAGAAAAGCATCAGCAATTGTTGTGTAAGGCTAGAAAACTAGAAGAGCGACCGACACAACTCGGAGATTCGGAGTTCGTCGAACAAGGGACAGCCCCATTGACTCACAGCACGGCGAACAAAGCAAATTCTCCTTGTGGAGAGGAATTTACTCCGGTAAATCTTGAAAGCCCTAAGAGCTCTGTCCACAATGCTGCCGAAGTTGACCATTACCAGGCAGGCATTCCTCGTGCCAAAGCAGACTTTTGCTCCCCCTACCATCCGGATAGAAATAATACTGTTAACGATGTCCCCCAAAAGTTTTCTAAGATCAGGTCGAAATTCAGGGCCGCCAAGAACTCAATGAAGCTGAGACAGTCGCGGCAACAGGAGCTAGTAAAAGAGCAACTCTCGGCAGCCCAGTGGACAATGTACGGTTTGTTTTCCCAACTCAATGAAGCTTGCAGTGATAAGGAATGGATGGCAAAAAGGCTAGAAGAGTCCAAGGAAGCGGAAAAAGCGGCCAATGACGCCTTGCGACGTGTGCGCGCTGCTCAGGCCGAATTACGAGCACGGCTCTCAACAGTTACGAAAAACTTGAACAACGTGGCAGAAGAGCGCGATGAAGGCTGGAGGAAGGTAGCTGAAGTCTTGGAACAGGGCCAAAGGCTGATGCAAAGGCTAGAAACTACCATGAAAGAGCGTTCAATCCTCTATACCGAGTTGTGCAATTGTCATTCAGCAACACAGCGCCTTTGCGAAACACTACAGTTCTCTCCAGAGTCCTCCCAGCAAAGCGCTGCCGCCGATACAGGTTCAGAAGAAGTCGAAGCCGACAGTCCCTCCGAGACAAGCAACTGTGTCCAAATTGCGCGTGGCGTTTCTCAGAGGATGCAAGATCTCCGGGACACTCTCATTAGTTCTGGCCAAAACGATACTGAAGTTGCTCAAGTCTGGTCCAAGGAATCCGATATAGTCCGAAACGGTTTGGAAGCTGTATGTGACTCTGCCGTCAAGCAGCGTATCGAAAACGCCGAAAAAGAGACACAGGATGCCAGGCAAGAAACAGAGCAGCTTCGCATCGAACTAGGTGAAGCAAACGCCTCAATCGCCGAGTTAAACAAAGCCGTGGAGCAGAAGAAAGAAGAGCTTCAGCAAGCATCAGAGAAACAAGACAAGGCTGAAAAAGACTTGGAAGCAATCAAGCAAGATTACGAAAACGTTCTGGAGGAGTTTTCGGGGCTACAATCAGCATCTCAGAGCCTCCAGTCCACAAATCGCACAATCGAAAGCGATGAAGTTCAGCTTGAGGACTGGTGGTGTATGGATTTTGAGACATTCAGCAACGTAGTATATGAAAATCAAAAACGATCCCCAGCCGTGATCACCTATTCCAGTATGCCCACTTTCCCTGAATGGGATGATCACTGGAAAGGTAACGATCAGTGGGACATTTTCGATAAATCGACGATAGCAGTTCTCAGAAGGCAATGGTATTTGGCTGCTGTTCAGGGAAACCTCACCTCCACGCCGACTCGTCCAACAGGTGCCAGTAAATGGTCACCTTACGCTGGTTCTGATCTGAGCGGTGAACTCGGGGCAAACTGCTGTGAGAGGCATATCCCACCCATTTCACCCTCAGCTTCTGTAGTGAAGAAAGCCTTCTCTGATCTTTCTAGGGTCGGTAGAGAATCGGACAAGGAATTGGACGAGCTGTTTTCTGCAGCTCAAAAAGAATCTGTGCATCAAGTAGGAAACGGAATTCACGAGCAAGAGATCTTCGGGCGCGCCTGGCAAGAATTGCAGGATTCTCTTCCACACCACACGGGCACTAACTAAGCGAGGTATGTACAAGCGCAGATACAGAAGAAAAAATTCACACAACTATTTTGTAACCTTCAAAAACTCTCATCGTTCATATGTACCAGTATAGCCGTTTCAAGCAATGTGGAAATCGCTAGCCCTAGCGAGACACTTCAGGGCCTCGGGGTGCGGACTTAACCATGTTTTCCCTTCATTTTCGCTACAATCACTCGAAATAAACTTTTCCCCCCTCTTTTCAAATTCGGCATGGACCCATACTCTCCTCATTTTTGTTTGCTGTTTTCGGTTCTGATATATTCTACAGATAAAATGGCAGTCCAGTACCCTGAAGCCATGCTCATGTGCATGTTTGGTTAGCTCCTCCACTCCAAAGAAATACGCACACGTCCCATCATGACGCGTATAAAAGTGCTTCCCAAGTCTTTGCTTACTACGAAATCGAAGCTCCGCCTCATCGAATCTTCCGTAGTCCCGAAACAGGATCTGCAGTCGCAAATACACTATGGACAACATCCCCCGTGAAGTTTCAGGGTATTTGTCTCTAACACATACCCTTCCTCCCGGGCGAAGGATTGATCTAGCCCTATCAAAGCATTGCGAATGAAAAGCCGGCTCCACTGCGCTTAACACAAATAGCATCAAGGCTGCGTCGGCCCCATTCTTGGCGATGATCAGAGGGTCTTCAGACACGGTCGAAGGCCAATCGTAAAAGGAAGTAGGGTCGTAGAAAAAGGCATTGATCCGTGCACTATCCATTCGATCGTCTCCATAAATGAGACGAATAGCTCTTCTAGATAAATCGAAGGCATGGACACGTAGAAAGGGAAGTCTTTCAACGCAGGGGAAAAATGCATTGCCCACCCCGCATCCGAATTCTACTAACGTCAGCGGTTCGGTCTTGGCTTTACGCAGGAACGGATAGTCGTCCTCGAGATAGTGTCTATCCTTAAAGAAGTTTGTCGTATGTCGTTTGTAGAATAGGTCCCAGTTTCGTGTGGCCTCATTCCTGCATTTTTCTGCAGTAGCATGTGAGATATCTAGGTTCGCCACTTCACCAACAGTATCCAGTTTGTGCCAGAGATGCATACCTTGCCAAAACTTTCCGAGAACCTGGTTTTCCTCCATCCGCTCTAGTACAGATTTCCATCTTCCGTGGGTCCAGTGATGCATGGGGTCATCTTCACCCCATATAGCGTCGTCTTCACGAGATTGATACTCTTCCTCCTCCTCCGAGCAGAGATCCTTAGGCATGCTCGCACTGCCAGCTATCTCTTCGCATCAATCGACCGATTCCAGTGGCACTTAGAGGCGCTTTCAGACTGTCCCCTACGCTTACAGATTCATTGGAATATGAGGAAAGATAGAGTAATTAATTCCTGTGAAAATTGCAAGTTGAAGAGACGCCGGGTGACTAGCCTCCAATTTATGCGGTTCCTCGGGTCCAATCAAAGGACAGATACCACAATGAAACTATCCTCTATAGCATCGTCAACCAAGAATGCCGTGGAATCATGCGAATGTGTGTGTGTGTGAGTGTGTGTATACGTTCTGTGAAGATGGGTCTCAGGGTCTCATTAAAGATTGGTCGAACATCCCGAATGACCAGGCCATACACACTATAAGCTGCGTTATTTTAGTGTCAGATGGATTGTCATGTTGAACCGTTTATAGTTTCCATTTCGCCCTAGTAGATAGAAGCACCGACGATGTCGTCGGATAGTAGTGGAGAAGGGGATAACAGCGCCGTGGAAGTGATTCAGCCACAGGACCAAATACGTAATGTCATTGGGAACTCTCAATGGTGGGGTGCTCCACGACCGTGGTGGACCATTACTCGTCAGAATACAGACAGTCAACAAAGGTCCGAGGATTTGAAGCACTTCTTCGGTGACAAAGATGTGACAGTGGAAGAGACCAAGAAGGACTCACCAGCAACAAGTAGACAGTCATTGTGGAAACTGGCTAGTCAAAGACACGCTTCATCCTCTCCTGAACAGTTGGTTAATGCTGGAGCGATGGCTGCCGCAGGATCAGCTATTGAGAAGCAGCATAACTACCTCAGTAAACATGGAGGTCCGTCGATACTCCACAAAGGACTCGATGACCCGTCCGTAACTTCAGTCTTTGGATGGAGTTCTCCACAAACTGCACCTATGCTTCCGTGGATTCCTACTGCTCTTCAGGGCCAGCCACCTGTTGAATCAGTCAAAGACCCTTTTGAAATTATGAACAGTTGCCCCGCGAAGACGGTGTTGAGCTTTGTACTAGGTAAGACAGCATTCTGTGTAGTCCTCAGAATCGTCAAGTCGCGTACACAACTTTGTTGATTTCCTTGCAGGCGGCGGATTAGGAGTAGCAACCGGAGTAGTCGTTGGTGGGTTTCAAAGCTCATCGCCTCCCATGGGCTATCCAGGAGCACCCCCGCCTCCAAGCATGACGGCCCTTCAGGCTCTCAAGGACACGGGAGATATGATGGTCACCAAATCGAAAGGATGGGCAAAGAATTTTGCCAAAGTTGGAGCAATCTATTCAACCGTCGAATGTATATTAGAAAAAGGCAGAGCCCAGCACGATATGCAGAATTCCGTGTATGCTGGGTGCATTACGGGGGCTGCACTCGCTTACAAGCAGGGTCCTCTTGCTATGGCAATGGGTTGCGGTGGCTTTGCAGCATTTTCAGTTGCAATAGGTATGTTGCGCGAAGAGTACAAATTCGTTTATGTCTGTTTTGCATTCTTTTGTCTCTGGAGCGTATGCAGAGTTGTTTTTCCCGGGTCACTGATCACGTACAACACATACAGCACAGCACTGCACTGCCGCACAATACAGATAGTTCCAAGGCAATAAGGTCTACATGCGGGAACACTTACTCAGTTTCGTATGCGACTTGTCATACATTCTCCTGAGTCCCTTAAAAGACTGGAGACGATTTGGCCAATCGGGAAAGTCTGTTACAACTAACCAAACATTCACGAGCATGGGATGAAGCCCTTGCTCGGAACCGAACACGCATTCAACAAATTCTACAATGAATCAAATCTTTGAATAAAATATCTATCCTATCCCTAGCCACCGCTCCCGCGATACTGAGTCTTCCTTCTGATAAGCCCTAAAAGTTACTTCCTACAGGAACTTCAAGCTGAAACCTCACACCCTTGCCATATCTAGTCTTAATGCTTAGATTGTCACGTAACTTTGAATTCCATCTGCATGTATGTAGTACTAGAATTACATCACAACAGTATGGGTGTCCTGGGAGTGATATTTCTGGTGGTGGCCTCCACCGCCCTGAGTGCGCCGGTGGTCGATGGAGCTGCGAAAGGTTCTTTACAGATGGTTTTAGAGGTCCAGCACGCAGTAGATGCTGCACCATTTCAGCCAAGAGGGTACATTACCTTATCAAGATCCGAGGAAGAGCAGATACGCCTGGGAACGTCAACGACGATACCTTTCTCTGACTCGATACAGACCGACATGGAATCAGCATTAAGGGTATGTGCGCGCTAGTCTAGTTCCCACAGCGGCAGGGAGCTAGAGGAGCTAGTAAATGCGTATTGTCTGATCTGCAGAATAGTGCCATCCATGGTGGAGACTATAGACTGCGCGCTAGAATGTCCTTACTGCAAAACAACGACACAGATACGCCCTTGTCGCATTCGAATTGGATGTACACAGTTACCAAAGCTGTAAGTGGTTATAGGTGCTTTTGTCTTCGCTCGCATCCTATGAAGGTCTGGGTAAACAATCATCTACGTACATTGCACTCCCCCGCAGTGCTCTTTGGTTACAAGCGACTACAAGCACGCTATTGCAATTCAGCAAGACGTGTCGGAATTGCACGCTGAGCTTGCTTCTAGTGACACGGTCCAAGCTATTCGCTCGTTTCAGCAAGCTGTCAAACCGTTGCGAAGTACGACATTGAGACTTCCAAAACGGGCAGTCCCTTGCTTCCACGCGGACGAGAAGCTTTTAAACCACCAGGAATTTACAGGAGTGATGAAGGGCCGCGTAGAATTCCACTCATTTTCGTCGAGTGTCGTAAGCGAAGGGTAAGTCAATCTCTCAAGCCTCGTTTGCCACCCATTTCGTTCGAGTTTATATTTCTTTTTGACGAGGTTACAGATTCGGTGAAGAACCAGCTGGTGACGGGAAACCATATCCAGGGCAAAGGAAACTGTATTCTGATGGCTCCGGTAATGCCGTGAAGAGTCAGAAGAAGATGGGTGAAATACCCGAGGAAGAGCAAACTTTTATGCAGAGATATGTATGTGGATTTTTGATTCAGTTGTCTTTCCTTTTGAGGAATCACAGCGGGTATTAGCGGCTGTATGTGAACTGCAGGGTTACATCATTATACCAGCAGCGATTGCATACTTGGTACTTAACTTATTTGCACCAGCCCCCGAAGAAGGCGGAGCAGCTGGAGCTCAGCAAACTTCGAGATAGTTCTAAGAAGAACATAGAAAGTACAACTTGATAGGTTTTGTGTGCAGAATCATATTCTTGCTTTCTTGGAACACCGTTTAGAATTACCTATTGCGCCGGTTGGAGTATCGGACAGAGAGAGTACCGCTGTACCGTATAAGTATGCACGCAGTTGAGCGTCCTTCTTTGTCATACACGTGCCAAGTTAAAATAGTATACAAGCTTCAAGCTTGCTAATGATCGACATACTGTAGTTGAGGCAGTGCGGGGCTTAACGTAAACTGAACCATTACCCACCACACGCAGGAAAGAAAACAAAAAAGGGGAAACGCAGCTGGACGATCACCATGATTTCTCAGTTATCACCACCACTTCAGGCTCACTATTTTGTAACTCAGGAGTTGGTCGCGCTTGCAGGGAGCGAAAACCAAAACAATGAGAACACTTCGCTGGTGTGATTGTGATATGATTTATCTAGAATCAGTAGTACCGAGTGCATGCTGGTGACCACACTTCATCTCTGTCCACGTGTAAAACTACCTATGTGGTGTCAGTCTACATGAACTTCGTCGTCCGCTCGATAGAGTAATATACAGGTTTTGAGAGAAGCTTCTTTGTTGCCCGTCGGGACACCAGAAGAAGATTGGTATTCTTTACCACGGTCTTGTCTCCGATTTTCGCTACAGCGTCAATGGCCGTGCTCAGATCAGACTGGTTCATACTGACCTCTTTTTCGGCTTCATTACCAGTCGTCTCATCTTCAAAAGCTTGCTTCACGTCGATGATCTGTTGTCGTCGCTTCCGCTTCGGGCTCCGTCGAAAACTGGTCGCGCTACCATCCACTTTCAAAACGTTAACAGATTTGGTGGAAAACCAGCTGGACCATTTCCAAGGCAAAGGAATTCTATTTTGACGTGAGTCAGCGGAAGATGGGGGACATTTCCTGTATGTGTCACTGACATACCCGAAGAAGAGCAAACGTTTACGCAGAGATATGAATGTGGGTTTTGATCCAGTGATTTATTTTTATTTTTACTCTTTTGAGGAACCACACAGTTATCGGCTGGTGCATCATTATACCAGCGGCGATTGCATTCTTGCTGCTTAACATGCTTGCACCATCCTCAGAAGCAGCAAACTTCGAAATGGTTCTAAGATAAAATAGACAGTACATTTTGCTAGGTCTTATGTGCAGAATCATATTCTTGCTTTCTTGGAACACGCTATTGAGCTGGATGTATTATCGACCTCGTCCTTCATTCAGTGGCGAGCGCATAGCAGCCCTCAGCAAGCACAACTTAGCAGGATGAGACAATATAACTCGAGTAAGCCATAATTTTTTTTATATTGCATAAGGGTATTTACATGTGCTCTGTTCCCCATTGTCCACTTGATTGTCAGGTGGACCCAATGCTGCTCCAGGAGGCTGGATTCCTTCCGTCGCATTAGCTCTCCGTTTATGCTTTCTTTCGGCTTATTTTCTGCTCTGTAAATAAGACATGCTGTCTTACAACCGGGTCATACTGCAGCGGTCAACTCGTAAAACGAAATACACCGTGAATAAAAAGCTCACGCAGTTGACCCATATGTCGGCTTCTTACTTTGCGGAAGGCTAGCTTATGTTGTATTGAGGACGGGTTCTTTCGCGTCGTATAGAAGAAACCTGTCCCCGCTGTGCTAACTAACTTCACCATTAATGTCTTTACTTTACGCTGCAAAAGGCCAATGTAAACAAACATTGCCAGGAACTGCACAGCTCACCTCGTACCTTGGCCATTGTTATTCACCAGCCACGAGCAGTCCAGTGGATACGTTAGGCCTATGGTCAATTGCTATTGATTTTTTCTCCTCTTCCGAGGTCAAATAAAACATGCATTGTCGCTACAGTACAAACGCAAGCCCCCCATGCCACTGTGTTGTCTAACCACCTTCACAAACTTGCAAGTGCAAGCACGCAATGCAACGAGACACAGACAATATAACATGTTGTCTCATTTTCTTCTACTCTTCGTGTTACAATGAACCGTTGACACGGTTGTTGACAAACGGAACGAGATGCACCATGATCTACAACCGGTGTGATACCATCGAAAAAGAGTTCCGGAAGGCAGGGAAGGAGTTGCGGTCTGCGGGCTTTCCGTGTCTCCGAATGACTAGAGTGACATTCGTAAAGCACTGGTTCGCGGTCGTTGTTCCATTCGTGCCAGTGAGGCCAACAGTGAAGACGTACTTTTTGCCGCTCAGAGAGTGTGTCTTGAAAAGGTTGTTTACCTTGACCAGACAGCCATACTCTAGTGCAGTTTATGTATGTATTGGGACATACACGACTTACTTGGATCAGGCGACACTTATAATGAAAGCCATTAAGACTCTTACTTTGCAATTAGCGAACCCTCAGAACAGGATGTTCGTTTCTTTGGTTGTGATTAGCACTGGGGAAAATCTAACCCTAAACTGGAAAGACACTTTGGAAGTCGTATTTGATGAGAAGAAAATTTACATCTATATCCTAGGGTACTAAATTGACGCATACATTTGGCGGAAGAAAATGCAGAAAAAAGGGCAGCTCTCGAGAAGAAAGAGGCAGCCGATCTTGAAAACGACGAGAGTACTACGGACCATTACAAATATTGTAGTAGTAGATCTTGAAATAGCAAAACCGGAACACTCCGAGGTAGTTGACTTCATGGTCAAGTTCCTGAAGTGACAGCCCAGTGCTTCCCTGGTATTCCTATGGGGAACGATGGAGATGCTGAATGATGATGGCCAAACTGCCTATCGCCACAACGCGGCAGCTCGGCGTAGGATTCGCTTCTCACACGGCCTAGGGAGACTAGAGTTCTTCACGCTCAACTAAAATGGAATGTTGTTTCATTTTCTCATACTCTACGTGTTAATGGACTGTGGATGGGTCAGTGATGGCACTACTTTTGGTTGTGACGTGATTGAGAATTAGGATCAGGGTCAGCGAAGCGCAGAATGCAGACATATTGGCTGGTAATAAGACTTGTCAACTTCGCAAAAGGCAGTTTATACGAAGTGAGCGCTAACTACCCTTGCTCATCTACGCAACCTTCGAATCATCCACGTTCCCGGCTTCAATGTCGGCCTCGTCCTACTCCGTGAGCCTGTACTTGATTTTAATATCCTCCCCTCCATCCTCGTCCTACCCCACGTCCTCTCCGTTGTCCACGGCCTTCTCCTCCACGTCCTCTGCCCTGTGCGTGCCCTTGAGCTCTACCGTGACCTCCTCTACCCCGTCCGCGCCTTTGTCCTGCCCGGCCCCAGCGCCTATGGTTATGACTAAAACGGCACCTATTCCGGCGAGGGCAACTGCCATCTTCTTCCCAGTTGGTGCACGATCTCCGCCAAGGGAGAAGACGCCTTAACGCACACAATGACCGAGTAAGAGCCCCTCGTATCGCGTGAAAGCACTTTACGTCTTCGTTGGTGAGCTTTCCAGCCGCAGCTTGCATCCTCAGCCAACTGTTGATGGAATCTGAACCTTCCTCTCTGCAGATAGAGTACGCAGCTGCAAGATGTCTCCCATCTGTGACATGATAAAGAGCGGGAAGTACTACTACACTGTCTGCTGCATGGAAGATGTCCTGATAGCTTGATTTAGCTGGAATGTCAATGTTTCGAGCCGGGCTGTTTTCAAAGGCACATATGACATCCGTAAGAGATTCAAAAGCGCTGGCCCAATGCCGCAAGATAACCGCCAATTCCTTGTCGTTTACAAACGGGTCGTCCTCCGGATAAGCAGCTACGTTTAGATTGAGAAGACTCGCCAACACCATCCAGAGCAGGGCGGATACGTCATCTTCGATCACGTTAGACTGTTGGAACGTAGCATCCATAACTTCTCTTCGGCTCCTAGCCCATTCAGTGGGAGCATCATCGTGGTTTGTGCTATATGTAAAATGTAGCCAGTTGTAGAACAGGAACTGACTTTGAATGGCCCCTCCAGCTAAGAAAAGAGCAAGCTGAAGAGGGTTCTTTTCATCGATCTCCACTTCAAGAAAGTATCGATATATTTCAAGGCTTTCCAGTTGTCGCGTTGTTTGAGGTAGACTCGGAAATTTTGAAAGTAGATCCTCTAAGCGGTCACTTTCATCGTATACGACATTCGTCCTCATATCGATAAAACAACTAGCGGAGACCACTCTAGGAAAAAACGATTCATTGACACTGCCTAAGGTTTCAATCGCGTATCTTACTAGCGGAACCACGTCTTCGTTAGGTCTGTCACGTGCACGTGCAAGTGCGCTCTCTTCAAATGCTCCATCCATTCGGAATCCTAGTCTCCATACTTTAAAAGAATTGTTTGGTGCCTGTCCCTCTATGTGATCACGAAAGAGTCCTTGAGCCTCGGACTCAACCATTGAAAACGCCTTCTTGACATGGTGCGTGGGTACATTGGCTACCAGTTGCGGCCGAATGTCCCTAGACTCTGGGATGAGAGCCAACACCACAAAACAGGGAATGAGAGATTCACTTGTTAGACCTGCTTTCTTCGCCAGCGATATCGGATCAAATAAATATTGGATGGTATCTCTATCGTCAGGCAGGTTGACAGGAGAAGTTCCCGCTGGTCTGTCGATCAGAACGCGGTCGAAACAAGGCTCAAGTCCTGCACGATAGTAGTCTTTAAATTGCAATCGCCCTCCTTCTCGAATGTGCTTTGTTATGGACCTGGACACCTTCGGTAAGCAGATCGCTGATTCCTCCACGAGGACACTCCGCTGATGTGACGGGGTGTCATCCGGAGAAGGGGGAAGAAGCTGCCACTCTTCGTTTGCTTGCAACCACGGCGCGGGTAGGTTCTCCAACGAGTTCAAATTTTCGGCTAGCTCTTTAATTATTTCTGTTGCCTTCCCATCTCCATGATCTTCTTGCATTGAAATCGCAAGTTCTATGAAATCCTTGACGTTCTGTGTTCGAAAAATCCCATAAACGAAAAAGTTGAACGCATCTTTCAGCATCTCTAACAGATTCTCTGTATTCGAACTGGAGACCTCCGCTTCCGTCAAACATTTTCCAAATAAGTCTGAAGGGTGATGGGACTCTAAATCTCCTTTGCTAATTGCATCGAGCAAGCGATTTCGAGCCTCGTCAACGCCTCGAACATAGTCGGAAGGACTTCTATCCGTCCCAGTAAGTACAACCAAGGAGATGAGCTCGTTATCACCATCTTCTTGTAAACCCACTCTTCGTAGTACTTCATTGTGTTGTATCAATGGCACGTCAATCAGTTCCTGGGTGTCATCCATTGCAAATCCCACAAAATCCAGTGCTCGAATCCGAGCGCATCGAGGAAATATAAGAAAATCTGTGTCCTCGCTGACAACAGCATCAAAAAGACCGCATGCGACCAGAGCAGCACACCAGGAGTCGTTTTCGGAGGGTACCCTAAGGCAGCTTCCATTTTCTAAAAAGTGGACACTCCTCACAGCCGCAACCATAGACCTGTGCAAGACTTTGCCGTGTTGATCATGCTGCTCCCCGTTCCATGCCCTTCGCAGTTTGGATTCGCGCTTAGCAGTGCGTTTTAGTTTCTTATGGTGGGTTCCAGGATCGTCAACCTTGGGTGGAGTTTCCTCTACCACGCAAATTTTCTCGCATTGGCGAGAAATTTTCTTCATCATCTCGATGCCCCAGTGAAGGGCTGTCTGGTAGCCCAATCCCATGTAGTTGATCGTCCCACCTGGCTCGTCGCTCTGACTCTTGACAAATTCATTCAACAGAGCAAAGCGCAAGTTGTCGATATCTATTACAACTCGGGGCAGACGACCAACACCGTCATGTTTCTGGCGAAACGTTGTCGTCTGTGAGCCCTGGATCAAGTCCTTTATGTCACGATTTTCGACTCCCATTATGCTCTTTTCCACCGGAGAGCGCTAAAATTGCAGACGTTTTTGCCTGGTAAACAATTCAATTAAATCAAAATAGAGTGCTGGCTGTATCGCACTGTGAAACATGGTCTGCGAAAATTCACTCGAGAACTCTCTTGACAACTCTTGTGCACCCAGTCGCAACGACTTCAACCGACCTCAAGAATGTTTGGAGAAGACCACTCCTTTCTAAGTTCCCTCGTTCCGCTCCCCCAGTGTTGAATCATATGTAGGTGTGGCGATCGAAGACACACGAGCTAGGACTGCATCCCTGGCAGCCGACACTTGGCCTACCAGCATCAAGTGGCGTCAGGTGCCTACGTTTTCTTAAAATTGGCGATTTGATTCAAATATTCAAAGGAGGTTTACCTCCCATCAATGACTCATCATGCAGGTGAAATGGCATGAAATCTCACTCCACCAGTACCGGGGACAACCATTCCGATGCTCCACTTTACCTGACTACACCCTTCAAGATTTCCACAAAGCCAGAGGCCGAGCAGCTTTGCGATTTTGCTGTGCCAAAATTCAATGAGGTGCAAAGTGCTACGGACCATACGTTTGCAGCATTTTGCAACTTGAACTTGCAAGTTGCAGCACTTAGTTGCTTCACGAGCGAATCACGACGTGAAGGACTGTGAAGCTGCCGACCGTTAAGCCGCATAAACGCTCGGTTCTCATTGTAAGCACAATTAACTTTCATTGTGATACGGTATAGAATATATGCGCACTAGGATAGAATCGATGCTGTGGGCAGCTGGTCGAAACTGAGTATATACTGTAAAGTATGTCGTCGAGCAGGCACCAGCCGACTGTATACGAGAACTACTGGGAGCAACGCAAGCATAAACTTGATGAATTTTCCAAGACAGCACAACAGATAGCTGAGAGATGGAGGAGGGAAGCTGATCGTGTGGTATGTCGTCTGATTATTGTTGTATAAAGGCCGAAATAGTTGTTACAGCGAGTCCGTGAAGCCGCAGACCAGTGGCTACAGAGATGTGGAGGCAGAGTTCTTAAATGCCCCCTGGAGAAAGGCGACTGATAATGCAAAGGACTATGGAAGAATATCACCAGTAACGACACCAGAGGGCCATATTGCAGGCCACGGTTCTCCAGAGCAAACAGGAGGAAACTCGTTGCAATATGCTTACCAAGACGAGATGCATCATCCTAACAGCCGCGCGGCTGTACGGGCAAGTAACAGAAACAGAAGCGCAGCTAAATGGAAGTCACAAATGAATTATACTTCTGATCAAGTGAAACGCCCAAAACGAAGCAGATCGAAAACTACACCCACAGATGCACCGCAAAGGCCCTTAACCACCCGCTATGTTCCTCCTTCAGACCGAAGACAGTCCGAACAGTACCCAGAGGAACTTCGAATTCCCCCGACGCCTTCACCCATTGAATATGCTATCAGTCAACGTCCTTTTCTTCGCTATACTGACTATCTCCAAAACAGAAAAGATCCTACCGAGCAGATTCCTTTGCATTACAGCGTTCCAGGAAGAAAATTCAAGACGAAGGCAACGATGACCAGAGAAAAAGAATCCAAACAATTTCGAATGTCCATAGGGAATCCTCAACAGATTGGACCAGGATGGAGATGATTGCGCTTTCGCCGACAGTACAGTGTAACCATCCTTCAGAGTCACTCAAGTTGCGGAGCTGTTGGGACTAGTATGATCTGAGCATCCATAACATTTGTACCAGTCGGGCCAGTCCTTATTAATGAACGCAGCGAACTTATCCATCTATCGCTTTTAATAGTTTGGGGGCTACTTTCATCAAATCGTGAAAAGAAATTATAAGAATCGCATCGCTCTAGATGCTCGCGCATCGAAATTCCATGCGACTTCGCCGCTCTTGCCAGCGTGTCCCATACTACTGCCCCTGCCGCGTCCGTGGGTCCGTCAGTACCGTCAGTCCCACCAGATAAGAAGATGACAGGATGCTGGAAACGATTTAATTTTTTGTCTAGTTCCGTTGCCATCCTAAGTGCCATATGTTGATTCCTTCCTCCCAGGCCGTGGTCCATCGGGAGCTGTACCGTAGTCTCTCCACCACTCAGTATGCATACTCCATTCCTCTCACCTGGACATTCACGCAGCAGTCCTTTACCCTCTGCTGCTTCGGAGGCAATAGTAGCAAGGAAATTTGCGGTATCGCCGGCGTCCCCTTGCAACTGACTAGTCAACGCTCTCACACTGTAGCCCAATTCTTCAGCTTTATTTGCGGCAGCATCCATAGCCTGTGAGTTGGAACCTATAAGGGTATTGTGTACATTGTTAGAGCTATTGCTGGGGCTGCTAGCATCACAGACGTCATTGATAGCTTGAAGTACATTCTCTGGCAGTTTTGAATCCAGTCTGCACTTCTCGAGGACCGCTCTCGCCGTCTGACCCAGTTCGGAAGTTGAGTGCACAACACTAGGACCAGAAGCAATATCTTCTAACGGGTCGCCTATGATGTCACTAAGGATCAGAGTTTCCATGATTGCCGGTTCCGCTGCACGAGCCAACCCTCCTGCGGGTATAGCAAATCCCAAACGATGAGAGCCGTGCAAACACCATTGCTTGCGCATCTCTGACGTACCACCCTTAACACGAGAAATACACTTCCTAATGCTGTTGATCTCTTGGATGTCTGCACCGCTTTCCATTAATACTTGATTAACTTGTATTAGATCCTGCACCCTTTTTGACACAATATGAACTGCTCTTGGTTTCCGTCCATATATTTTGAGTATACTCACTTGTAGACTAACCCCGTTTATGGGACAA
This sequence comes from Halocafeteria seosinensis, assembly GCA_001687465.1. Taxonomy (NCBI): domain Eukaryota; class Bigyra; order Bicosoecida; genus Halocafeteria; species Halocafeteria seosinensis. The sequence goes on along the minus strand of LVLI01000281.1, from coordinate 1,839 downwards.
ACCAGCAACGAAGACCCACCGCCAGAAATCAATGTAATAATCAGTGTCTTGTTACTTGCCGCTTCTGCTAAACGTAATATCTCTTTGGTGGCACGTAATCCACTTTCGTCTGGGATAGGATGCCCTGCTTCCACCACTTCGATGGCGGGCAGCCCCCCTTCCTCGCTCGTCTGCAAAAGACGATTCTGCTTGTGCATTGCTCTAGATACTTCCTCGCGTGTATCGTTTTCGTAGTGATCATATTTTGTGATGACAGTTCCTGAAATGGGTGGAAACAAGCTCGAGGAAGCATCAGCGGTGTCGACCGAGCGTGTCGTTGGATAGATGTCAAGAAGCCCTTTCAGCATTCGGGCCGAAGCTTTTCCAGCTCCGAGAACGAGCACTTGATCGAAATTACGCATATCATAGTGTCGGTCCTGTATCTGGAGTACCGGCGTGTTGGAATCCTGGACTCGTGTCTTTACAAAGCGCTGTATTCCATGGATTGGATCTGCCGCTTGCAGTGCCGCGGCGAAGATCTGTTTTGCCGTTCGTATACCGTGTGCGCGCCGTGCTGCACTCATCCTGTTTCGGAGCCGAACCTTTGGCCCACTACCAGGTACAAGTGCCCCTGTGGATGTTTGAATTCCACGGCCTCGTCCCCGTTAACCACGACTCCCAGGATATTCGTCTGTCTTGTTGTCTTCTCTGTGTTTGTGTGTTTGTCGAGGGAATTCAATAATCAATCCATCCATTCCGTCCAGTCAGTGAGCTCGTAAAATGTCACGGGAGCAACGCTCCATGCCCTGGGAGAGAGGGCCTACGGCCGAACCTCTGCTGGAAGCAGGGAGGCAGCAGGAGGAGGAGTCCGAGTTCCCATCAACCACTCGTGCGAATACACAAGCACGCGAGGATGATAGTCCTCAGAAGCGGCCGAGGCGCAGTCAAGCGCCGAAATCGAACCAGGTGCTCTCCAACCCATTGTATCAACAGTCAAGTGGGGGCAACAATAGCGGTGGTGGCCCTCATAGGAATCCTGCCAACAACGTCGGTAACATTAATGACGCTGGGAGTAGAATATCGCCCCGTTCGGGACACGGTGGCCTGTATGACCACGGAGAACACGACCCAGAATTCGTGCCCATTCGGGGTACATGGCTCCCCGTAGTCAACCTGCTAATTCTGGTATGTCTAGTGCAAGTTCGTTTGAAGCGGCCGAACCCTGTCAGTCAGGAATCGAGACAATGCATCGTATGCAGATCGCCCTGGCAGTGCTTTCCTTTGTGTTTCCTTCAGAAAAACTGTGGGGAACCTCAGAAGAAAATGTGGTGAGTATCTCGACCTTGCTATAGCAATTGCTGGGTCGAAAACATGAAGCGGAGACACGGGAATGAACTGCAGATAAGTCACTTGGTATTGCTACACTTGGGAAGTTCTGTTCTGGTAAATACATGATAGCCCTCTGTTTATTCAGTGCTATTCGATGATCCTTTCATTTTCACTGCTTCAGATATACGGAATTTGTCTTATCTTACTGGCACTACTGCGTGCTGAGCTAGCAAAGGGATACGTTCGCCTATTTGAAAAAGTGCATCTACTGTGCCAAGGCCCTAAGTACTTATCAATATTCTGTACGTAGTTGTCCTCTCACCCGTACAAGTGATACCTTCCCCTTACCTGCATTTGCACTCTGAGATGTGTGTTTGCAACAGTTTCCGGTGTGCTGCTTTTCCTGTGGGTGCTACACACAGAGGATGAATCCCAACTGAAGAGAAAAGACGTAAAATTGGCCATGCAAGTCATGGTTCTAATCGAAGTACTTGTTTCAGTTATTTCGTCAATATTGGCAATATGTACGTT
>LVLI01000280.1:0-24190 GCA_001687465.1 Halocafeteria seosinensis | reverse complement strand
TGTAGCCTCCGAGTATACCACCTGAATAGTCTCCCTTAATATCACCTGTAGTGTAACTGTTCCGAACCCCTAGCATGCCATCCGAGGAGGCCGCGAACGAACCACTGATGCCGCCACTCCTATCACCGATAGCATAGCCAATTGTATAGCACTGCTCAATTTGTGCTGTGCCATTCTTCGCCGCAAACGAACCACATACTCCTCCAGCACCACGACCATTTATCCTTCCACTGGAAGATGACCGGCTTATTGCAGCATAGCCTCCCCAGGCGCTTGGTTCCGAACCAGTAATACCACCAGCTCCGTCCCCTTCAATTGCTCCAGTGGAAATTGAGCCAAGAATTTCGATATGTCCTCCACTAGATCCACACCCACGACCACATAGTCCACCGCTGTTAGTGCCTGCAATAGTTCCCGAAGAGCTGCATGATTCTATTCTGAAAAATCTCTGCCAGCTTCGCACGAGAAACGACCCATTATCCCCCGTTTGTCCATCTCTTGTATGGACGTTTCGAATAATCGGTGCTTCTCTGACAGACGAAACGCTGCTATTTACAACAAATATCCCTTCGAATCCATCAACACATTGGAGAGCAATTTCGTAACCCCCGCCATCGAACGCCTCACCAGCATTCAGCGTAATGAATGAGCTCGGATCGAAATAATCACTCCAGAGGAAGCTGCAAGTTTGCTCAAACGTGTATGTAGATATATTGTACATTAAACAAGGCACAATACTCTCATAGTTTACGAATGAACGAATGTCGCTCCGGTAATGAGTTCTCGACAAGCTGTTTGGTTGTGGGTCACCGCTGGAGACATTATGCTTCTGAAACTGTAGTTCAGGAAACTTGTCGTTTGCAGGAACCATCCAAACATTATCACTCCATCGTTGAAGACCGAATGAGTGTAGTAAAGATCCTTGAATGGCATTCAATGAATCTGCGTTCCCTATCGAGCAGGAGATGTAAGCAGCATTATTTCCAATAAGTTTTTCTGGGGATGGCGCGGAAAACCTAATGTATATCTGCGGATGAGATATCTCTATAGGATTATCTGTGCGTTCCAATCTCCGGGCTGGCGGATCTTGTCTTTCCCCACTCGAATACACATTTTCGATCTGTATAATGCCACCGGGCATACCCGGATCTGCACCGCAAATTCCTCCTACGTCTCCCCACAGTAAATCTCCGGTACTATAACAGTCTTTTATGCTCACAGTTCCTCCGTTACTTCCACACGAACTCCCGCATATCCCACCTCCGTCGGCTTGTATCATCCCTGTGGAATAACATTGCCACACAAATACTAACCCCTCGTCGGAGGCGGCCAGTTTTCCCAAAATGCCGCCACTTCCTGAGTATCCAATACTGCCCGTTGAAAACGAACGAATAACTTCTAACTTCCCTAGATTGGATGCTGCTTTCTGACCAACTATTCCACCGGATCCTTTACCTTTGACCTGCCCATGTGAAAATGAATTGGTAATCTTGACGCGTCCCCCGCCATGTCCGCAGTTTGCTCCACAGATCCCACCTCCTCCATCAGTTATTTCACCGGTAGACGAGCAAGACAAAATTTTCCCAAACGTTTGCCCATTACGCAGAATATAGCCAGCTTGAGGTTCGATACTGCCGTGCTCCAGGTGGACGTTGCGTATCAGTGGGGCTTCCTCGAAAGACGTCACATTTTGACCCATCCCAAAGAGTCCTTTAAATGCATTAATACCCTCCAGATCAATAATGCAGTCATTTCCCTCGAATGTCTCATTCAATGCCAATTCAATGTAATCATCGGTGTTGTATCCCAATTCACTCCAAGAGAAATCGCACTGGAGCGAGAATGTGCTTTCACTAGGATTGAAAACAATGCAGGAAGAATTGTTCGCAAGTACGACTTCGCGTAAGTCTCGCGAGCATACAGACTGGTATGAAATCGTCAATGCAGCAAAAAAACAGATTTGAATTGACGACACCGAGAACTTGAAGAACGACTTTCTTCGCCTCCGACGCTTAGTCGTTGCCCTCATGAGACCTCGTGAATGTGTAACAAGCCGAACCATCAATATAGTAACAACATATAGCGGTATAGGTAATGAATCGCAGTTCGTAAACCTTTCCTGTCGCAAGCTCTGTCCAGTCGTCTCGCTCATACGGGCAAACATTTCCAGGATGAGAACTAAGAGATACAGCACCAAATTTCTGCCGCTTCCTTCCTTCAGATCAAACGGGTCGTTTTCGAGATTTCTTCTTTCCACGTTGGCAATTGTTGCGTTCCTACTATTTGTGGGCTCGGCACAGCCTGTTGAATTGAAATTTGGCAGGTTTTGTCGAAGTGCATCTGAGGTATTGCCGACCTTAATAAACGGTGCTTTCAACGCTTGGGATCTACGTGTAGCAAAGACCGCTGTTTCAAAACGAAAACAACGTTGGCACACTCTGACGGGGTCATGTGCTGCTTCTCCTCCGAGATCTTTCCAGTCGGCGTCCATTTCGGTAGAACCACCTTTCTCAATGTAGCATGTGGAATCTGTTCGACCTTCATGACTGATCATTCTAAGAGGACAACCGTCGCCCCCTCTCCTCTCAAGTTGGCGGCTAGTACAAGAACAGCCGTATATAAATCCAGCTCGACCTAAGTCTCTCCCATCAACATCAACTCCAGTTACGCCACTTGAAGGATGCATCTATAGTGGTGCCAATAGACTGTTCATATAATGTCTGCGGATACAAAACACATCACGCACATTAGCAAGGTCGTGCGAGGTGGTGGTGGTGGTCACCATCTTGGAAGAACATCATGCTACACACACTTACTCAACAACCAGTACAATGACGAGGGCCATAAGCACTTAGCAACCCACTGCCAATCTGTATTACCCGAGATTTGGAATGTATGTACTGTACGGTTAAGCCCAAGCCCGCCTCAGGACCTGTCAGGAAATGGTGAATGAATGGTGGTGCAGCAGAAATCAAAGAACCAGACGATTGCTTACCTTGCGTGTATAGAGGCAGAATATTGCGTTCCAACGAAACATGCAGAGATCGTCCGGTGACAATACCGCAACAACGACAGCAAGGTTGTCGTATAGTGTGGAATCGGATCCCCGGACTACCCGCACAAATTCTTGGGTTGTAACTAATAGCTGAGTCAACCACAACCTTCGTTCTTTTTGTAATTTTTTCGTGAGGGGACCTGTAGGGACAATCTGTTCCCATAAGGCAGGCTCTGGTTTCACGGCATCTTACACATTACACAAAACAAACAAAAAGATAAGTGCCCGTCCCCGTATACCGAGGACTCTTTACGGAGAAGCTCTCGAACACGGAGCTCCGGCGGTCAAAACCTGTGGAGGGCAGGAACTGAGGGATACATGTTCGCCACTCGTCCGCAGAACCCCAGGGAGTTTACAGTGGTAGGTGTATGATGACGACCCCCCAGTATCGTTTCTTTCATCATTCTCACCACCATGAGAGAGGCACGAATGTTCAAGAACGAGAGCAAACGGACTGCCTGGCGTGCCGGAGAACGGCGGGTCAGCTTCTTGGAATTCTATGGAATCTTCTTCTGTTCAGGTCTCTCTCCGGTATTCAGAGTCCCAAACAGATTCTGCAGAAATTGCGAGTCGCTAAGGAGAATCTGCCGCACAAAAGCCCCAGATTGGGCTCAAAGGTACCTCAAACAACAGTTGTACGTAGTTGGAGCGCTACAACGGTACTGCAAGAAAGTGGAGTGCACCACCACCAAGAACATACAACAGTGTCGTGGCGGTGGCACAATTATTCATCAGGGGTGCGGTTGCTGGCTGAGGACATACTCAGCTCGTTCTTGCAAGTACTATCCGTTTGCGCAGCCAGTACGATGTTAACCGCCAATGTTACCGGTCACACAGGGACTTTCGTCAAGGAGGCGCACCGAAGGAGCACGATATTCTCCAAGTTGTATTTGGTTGGAACCTTTACTTTACTCGTAAATTGTATCAATGCGACGGATCTGAGGGATTCAATTCAAAACGAAGGAGAAAGCTGCTTCAAACATACCCCAAGCGAGAATCTATTCGAGCTGAACTGCACTCTGTTGGACTGGCAAAGTGCCAACTACACCAATGAACATCACATAGCACTCAAAGCGAACGAAACATTTGATGGTAATGCCAATGAAATAGACTTGGCAGACTTTAATGATTTTCATGGTCTCTTTGTGGTGGATGATTCCAGTGTGTCGTCCCTAGAAGAAGCCCCCGTCATTCGAAATATCCATGTAAAGAATGGGGAGACAGCAGAGAATGGGGGCTTTATCGTTCGATCAAATCAGAGATTTTTCATCGTTGATTCAAGTAACTCGACAGGAGTGATACACCGTGATGCAGGTGGGATATGTGGACGAGATTGTGGTGAAGACTTCGGTCACATTTTGATCTCTGGATGTCATTCCACAGGGAATATCAAAGACTGGGATGCCGGTGGTATTGCAGGGCGCCGTATCGCAAGAAACGAAGGTCGGGCAAAAATTGTGGATTGTCATTCAACTGGAGATGTCGAGGATGAAGATGCAGGAGGCATTGTAGGAGGGATGATTGCAAAGGTCTGTGGGACGGCCGACATTATTGATTGTTCTTGCACAGGGAAAATTGACGGTCATGGTGCTGGCGGTATTACAGGTGATAATGCAGCCAGGGATGAAGGCACAGTCAAAGTCATTGGTTGCCACTCGACGGGAGAAATCGCAGGAGATCGTTCGGGAGGCATTGTAGGAGAATTTGCAGGCGACAGCGACGGGATGGTTATCATTGAGCAATGTCACTCCGTAGGAAACATCGCAGGAATTGAGACAGGTGGGATTGTAGGTGCATGGGCTGGTCACGATCATGTAGATGTTGAATTACGACAATGTCATTCTACTGGACAAATCAAGGGCGATTACGCAGGTGGTATTACTGGATCGTGGACCGGACACAATCGTGGGCATGCCAAAATAGAGCAATGTTATTCTTTGGGAAGCATTGATGGCGCTGAGAGCGGAGGCATATGCGGCTCTCAGGCTGCCGCGGATAATGGCAAAGTAGAAATAACCAATTGCTACTCTATCGGGAATACCACTGGGTCGCGTGCCGGTGGTATTTGCGGAGATGAAGCGGGAGAAGACAATTTCGGTGGGGGTGGAGACGTCTTTATTACCAATAGCTACGCATCTGGTACCATTGAAGTTGGTGCCGGTGGAATATTAGGAGGAATCGACCCAGGAGCAGCAAGAGTCGAAGTGAAATACTCTGTATACAATGGACGTGGAGGTCCAGATGACTTGGTGGGAGGAGGAGGAGGAAGATCAGTCGTTTCTGGAACTGGTAACTCCGACAACTTGGAGGACATAGAGGGACAACTATATCTGCAAGGCGGTAACAACCAATGGTCGAACGATACATGGGTTGTGAGGGGAAACAATGAGTTGCCTACATTGCGATTCCAGTCGCACGACACCTTTACCCCCTCTCCCAGCATGTCGGCTACTGTTCTCGGTACTGTCTCCAGTTCCGTATCGGCAACTCCAACAGCTTCACGGAGTCCCTCCCCAACAGTCACAGCGACAGAATCTGCCACGAGTTCCAGTACTGCCTCTCAAAAAGAGACGCATACATCCTCGGAAACACCTACAAGTTCCAGCAGTTCTCCAAGAAGCACAGCCACTTCATCACCATCGATGCGGGAAGTGTTTGAGATTCCCAGGAATTCTTCTAGTACTCAAAAGGAGCACCCGATGAGCCCTGGTAATCGTGCCACGAGATTGATACAGTCTCTGCCACTGGTGCGATGCGACCAACACTCATGAATGGACTTTTAAATGACTGGAATTTCAGTTAGTTTTGACAAGAGGGACATAGAATCACCATCACTGGAGACACACTTTGCAAAGAGGTCTTGCCTCTACTGGATACGTCGATAACTCCAATTCCTTCCATATCGAAGGCAATGAAAGGAACAACGAAGACTGTAGTCCTGAAGAAAGGAATAACAATTGACGTAGGTCTCCATAGTAGCGCCAGAAGATCTGACATTGGTAAACATTGGTATGGGAGTCTCTGCTGCCTGTAACTTACGACTGCTTACACGTTTCCAGGACGCTATCACTTGGCCAAATACACCTCCCATTACCCCACGCAGACTGCATGATGATGGTAGATTCTCCCGTCCACTATTCAAAGTAATCGAGCTGAAGTTGCGGTCGCAGGATCGTGACTCGCTGGAATCAGATAGATGTACATCCACTTCACAAGGTTTGATGCAACATACTTGCTAAAACGATGCAAAGCTACCTTCCACAATTGCAGGAGATTCTCTTCCGTGGATCCCGTGGCTCTGGCGTGGCCTGGTCCACTCCTGGGCATTCATATCGTGCGACTCTCATGCTGATCCTCGTTCTCACCGGGTTGATTCCATTGCTGCATGGAAGTTCATGATGGAACACGTTCGTCCGACAGAAAGTGAAGGCATTTCGGTTGCCTTCGCTATCGCACGCGCTACTTCTTTATTGGTGAAGAGAGTAACAATTATCATGAATCAATGCAATGAAAGCGTTCTTGTTTGGCCGAGAACTCAATGTTCAACGGCACCCGCTTCAACCAGAAAATTAAGAACAGCCACATACACATTCCCGAGGCTCGATCCTCCGTTTTCGGGAACAGTTTGAATTCAATCTCGGAAGGTTCATTTACCAGCATCCATGCACAGATGCTACATTGCCATCGAACGTGTCCGTGCCGGACGTGCTCGAGGTGGAACCCGTTTCATACCGTAAGCGACCAGTACCCTATGTACCAGTTTGCTCTGCGGAATTAGCATGGGAGATGGTGGAAATGACTTGGGTATGTCTCCTCGTTGAATTTAAAGCGTTCCCGAAAACGGAGGATCGAGACTCGCATCCATGCACAAATGCTACATTGCCAGAATGCTCGAGATGGAAGCTGATATATCGGAAGTGACCAGTCCCCTATGTATGTCGGTTTGCTCTGAGAGAGTCTGAGTTCATCTGCCCCTTGGTGATTTCATGGCTCCTTTGGACCCTCTCTTCGATGACTCCTCTAGCTAAGCCCACACAATTGGTATTGGAATCTTGAGGCGACAGACAATTTTTGCAACTTTCACGTCGTTTCCTTAGTACCCTCATTCTTCAAGACTGCGAAGCGGAAGCCAGAATGTCCGGTCGCGTTGGAGTGTACCCACTTAATGGCTACGAAGATCTCGCAGGAAACGACCTGAAAAGTGCCAGTGCTGTTATACCGGCAATCAAGAATTTCGAGAGTGCTGGAATCGGTATGAGTCCAAGAGCCGTTCTGTTGCGCCGCCGTAGCCACGTCAGCCATCTGATGGAGATCAGCTACACTAGGACTTCCACTGAAATGTCTCTATGTGCACACGTCTTTCGAGCTTCCAAGTTGCGGGAATAGGGTATGCACCATGCTTGCGTATAACTGGTACAACCAAGTTGAACCAACTAGCCACCAATGGAGTCGGCTGTTCGGTTTCAAGCCCCAATGCTACGTAATGAGCTGCACGTGACCATTTCACACATAAAGCACCATTTATTCTACTTACATGTTTGCTCTAGTCCAAAGAGTTCTTACCTTCGATTCGGGTCACCAAATTTCCAGCGGCATGGGAAGTAGCCGCGGCGTCAGTTCCTAGAGGCGACGATACAGCTGTCTGTCTTCCGCGTGACTTGACATACTTGCCACACTATTGTTTTCGTTTTGTTCTGCATTCGTGGGAATCCATCCGGAGAATCGCATTCTGAAGCAGCTCCTACCGGTATAAACAAAGGCATCATAACAGTCGAATGTGATGGTACAAGCACCGAAACCACGGAAACGGGATTTCTTCGTCCATTTTTTGATTTCTTGAGGAATGCTTTGTAGTTCCGAGTTCGCTCATTACCGATAAAGTCTCTATCACCATGGCTGTACCAGTTGTACAGCCGTGAAAGGACATACAGTCTTAGGTACACTTCCATTATTTTGTCAACATAACGGTTCTAAAGCAGCAAGAATGGTGTGAGCACCCGTTAAGTACGGTCAAAATTTTTTATATTTTGTGTTTTTATATTATATTTTGTGTCTTAATTGTTGATTTTGTATTTTAGAATTTTTAGTCTCGCGGGTGATAGTTGACATCGACGTCAGGAAACACCGACTTGCGGTATTAAGCGACCAGACCCAACACCAGTATCAGGAGACGACTGACTAAAAAAGTATCAGCATCCCAGCGTTGTTCAAATGTGAGATTGCAGCATTGATGACATTGCCAGAAGTACCAGGTAGCTAATAACAATTACTAACGATGGGAATCATGAGAGAATGCAATGACTCCCCTCCCCAGCTCCACTATAATTGTTATTTGCTTATCCTCAATGCCTTTTTTATGTTTCCTAGTCTGTTATATTTGCCACAGGCGCTTGGCGTCACCGCCTGACGTGTCGTCCACTAGCTTGGGAAGGGTGGCTACCGTCAGTGAGTCAGTCGCCGAGTACCTTGGTGCGAAACACGGAGTTGGTGCGAGGCTCTTAGCTTATAGGTGATGCAGTTTTACTGGGTAGTTACACTCATACGAACTCTTTTCATACTGTATTAACCTATTACCCTTGTGGAGAGAGTAATCCAAAAGGACCGAACTACAAATTCCTAGGTAGTAGCGGGACATCATAAGATCAGCTGAGTCAACCGCCCTCCTTTTTGTAATTTTTTCTTGAGGCGAACTGTAGGGACGGTCTATGAGACTGTGGTTTCTGGGTAACGACAAGGCATCTTACGCGTTACACAAAACAATAAGATAAGTGTCCGTCACCGTATACAGGGGCCTCTATACGGAAAAGCTCTCGAACACGGAGCTCCGGCGGTCAAAAAGTGTGGAGGGAAGAAACTCAGGGATTTCCACCGAGATTTGCCATATGTCCGCAGACCCCCCGGGGAACCGACAGGAGGGTACAACATAAGTGTATGATGACGACCCTCCAGTGCCCTTTCTTTGATTCTCGCCATGCGAGAGGCACGAATGTCCACGAACGAGAGCAAACGGAATGCCTGGCGTACCGGAGAACGGCGGGTCAGCTTCTTGGAATTCTATGGAATCTTCTTCTGTTCAGGACATGGATGTTTTTCTCCGGTATTCAGAGTCCCAAACAGATTCTGAAGAGGCATAGAGCTACGAAGGAGAATCTACAGCACGAAAGCGCCAGAATGGGCTCAAAGGTGCCTCAAACAAGAGTTGTACGTGGTTGGAGCGCTACAACGGTACTGCAAGAAAGTGGAGAGTACCACCGAGAACTTACAGTGTGGTGGCACCAGTTTTCATCGGGGGTACAGTTACTAGCGGGAATCTCTAAGGACATGCTCAGCTCATTATTGCACGTACTATCCGCTTGCGCAGCTAGTGTGATGCTAACCGCCAATGTTAGCGGTCACAGGGGGACTTTCGTCAAGAAGGCGCATCGAAGGAGCACGATAAAGGCATCATTCTCCAAGTATTTGATCGGAGCTTTTATTTTACTAATAAATTGTATCAATGCGACGGATCTGAGAGACTCCATTGAAAATGAAGGAGAAAGCTGTTTCAAATATACCCCAAGCAAGAATCTGTTCGAGCTGAACTGCACTCTATTGGACTGGCAACGAGCCAACTATGGCAATTACCATCACATAACACTCAAAGCAAACGAAATATTTGATGGAAATGGCAATGAAATAGACTTGGCAGGCTTTAATGATTTTCATGGTCTCTTTGTGGTGGATGATTCTGGTGTGTCGTCCCTAGAAGTGGCCCCCGTCATTCGAAATGTCCATGTAAAGAATGGGGGGATAAATTATTATGATGGGTTTATCGTTCGATCAAATCAGAGGTTTTTCACTGTTGATTCATGTAGCTCTACAGGCGTAGTTGTACACGACCATGGAGGTGGAATATGTGGAGGATATTGCGGTGAAGATGCGGGCCATATTTTGATCACTGGATGTCGATCTACAGGGAAAATCAAAGGCTCTCATGCCGGTGGTATTGCAGGGCACGGTATCGCAGAAAACGGAGGTAAAGCGAAAATTTCGGACTGCCATTCAACTGGAGATATCGAGGGGAATGATGCAGGAGGCATTGTAGGAGGGTTTGTTGCTGAGTATCGTGGCACGGCTGACATTATTGATTGTTTTTCCACAGGGAAAATTGACAGTTATGGTGTTGGTGGTATTACAGGTGGTCATGCAGCTGAGGATGAAGGCACAGTCAATATCATTGGTTGCTACTCGACGGGAGAAATCAAAGGAGGTGATTCGGGAGGCATTGTAGGGGAATATGCAGGCGACGAAGACGGGATGGTTATCATTGAGCAGTGTCACTCTGAAGGAGATATCACAGGACAATTTAGTGGTGGAATTGCAGGTGCGCTTGCTGCCCACTATCATGGAGATATTGAAATACGACAATGTCATTCTACTGGAGATATTAGAGGAGATGACGCAGGTGGTATCACCGGATCAGTGGCCGGCGACTATCATGGGCATGCCAAAATAGAGCAATGTTACTCTTTAGGAAGCATTGATGGCGCTGACAGTGGAGGTATATGCGGCTCTCGGACTGCCGAGGATGATGGCGAAGTGGAAATAACCAATTGTTACTCTACAGGGATGATCAGTAGATCGCATTCCGGTGGTATTTGCGGAGACCAAGTGGGAAATAGTGGTGGAGAGGTTTTTATCACCAATAGCTACGCATCTGGTACCATTGCAACTGCTGCCGGTGGAATATTAGGAGGTATCTACCCAGGAGCAGCAACAGTCGAAGTGAAATACTCTGTATACAATGGACATGGAGGTCCAGGTGAGTTGGTGGGAGGAGGAGGAGGATCAGTAGATGTTGACATTGATAACTCCGACAATTTGGATGACATAGAAGGACAATTATATCTGCAAGGCGGAAACAACCAATGGTCGAATGATATATGGGTTGTAAGGGGAAACAATGAGTTGCCGACATTACGATTCCAGTTGCTTGACAACTTTACGCCCTCTCCCAGCATGTCGGCTACTGTTTCCCCTACTGTCTCCGGGTCTGTATCGGCAACTCCAACAGCTTCACGGAGTCCCTCCGCAACAGTCACAACGACAGAATCTGCAACGAGTTCCACCACTGCCTCTCCTACCGGTCCGGTCACTGCCTCTTCCACCACTTCGACCACTGCCTCTGCCACCACGACTCCTTCGCAAAGTGGGACACCAAGACCAAGTAAAACGTTAGCGGTAAACGAGAACTTGATTGCAGTGCGCTCCGAGAAGCTTAGTATCCAACACCGCAGGAAGACTGGAAGCCCTAGAAGAAAAAGTACACCTGTATACGTCTCGCTTGATACAGTTCGAATGGTGGAGTGGAGAGTGCAGACCAGTCGCTGGCGGACAGTGGTTTCCCTCCCAGAAGATAGAGTGCTTACACCGACCTCTGCCAATTTCATAAAGGCTGGGGACGTCGAACTGGATTTGTGGAGTCTTCCAGCAGGAAACAGTTCATTGGCAATTGATGTGCTTTTTGGCCCTGCGAACAACGTTGACGAGGACGCTGATGTAGTTAGAACCTTACACATAGTGGTTCAGCTGACGATTCTCGAGGCCGATCCGTTCCTCGACACAAATCGTCTAGAGGCATCGAGAAGCCAAACAGAACCAGCTGTTTCCCGAAGCCTAAGATTGTTCAACTTTGGAAACCTGGAGATGAAGTGGAACGCACTTATCTTCGACGAAAAGGGGAAGCGTAACACATCACAGCAATTCAACGACTTCTGGCTAAGTATAGCTGAAGAGGGCACAGTCAGTTCCCATGCGTTTGCGGACATACCCGTGACTTTCTTCCCGAACAAAACTAGCAGCCTAGGAGTTTGCCGCGCATGGCTACAAATAACAACAGATTCGTGGAATGTCATTGAAGGGGTTGACATTGAGCGCCCGTCCTTTAGTGGAGACGGCGATGGTGCTAATGCATGGTTACCTGTCCGCTTCGTTGTCAGCTCTATCTTTGTTTGCCCCCAATTTCAAGGCTCTATCATGGCTCAGCCACTCCAACAAGTTTCTGGAAGCGTGAGTATTGTAAATACGGAGACTGAAAGTATCACGGTGTCCATGTCGGACTTCATGTTGCTCCGGTCAGACAACGGTTCAATGATCGAAGACACTCGGGCGAACACGACGAAGCTACAAGAGTTCAGCATATCTTTGAAAGCTGAAGAGTCCGAAAATGGCAGGCGCCTTACTGATTGGCTTGTGCTGGACAAATCATTTCTTACTATGAAGCGCGGAGAAACCCGTGATCTTCTGGTAGTGTTGAACTATCCTTCTCGGGTGCTGCCGGTATCTACGGGTAACCGTAGCGAGTCCCCGATACACATTTCCCCAGGGCGATATACGGTGGAGTTTGCATTCAATATTATCATCGGAGGACGTACATCACCTTCAGGGCAAATCCCTGGTAGCTTCGTCATTGAAAATGTACCTGGCCATGCCAATGCGCGCGAGTCGCTGCTTATAGGTGGCGAGGACACCGTTTTCATCGGGGATTCTATGGAAATTGATATCTTTCTGTATGATCAGTTTGGTTATGCGCCTGCTGAGGCCACATTCTTGGACATATGGGATCACGGCCCTACTGATTCTGTCTCAGATCACTACCTCAAAGTGTTTGTATCAGTAAATTCCTCTGTCTCCGACGAAGCGAAATTGCCGGTGAGTTTGCGGTTTCCTTCAAGGCTACAGAGTGGGAACGCTATTACTGGCCTCTCACTGCGGCTTTACGCCGAGAATTCAGGGGCGTTCATGTTGCATGCGCGTCTTGGTCAGCAGCATATACGAGGCAGCCCCAAATGGATTCATTCGTCGCCTATCGTCTGCGAAGGTCAATATGAAACTCCAAGCCCCTCTGGGCTAATATGCCAGTGCAAAGCAGGGCACCGACGTAATACCATGGATGATTGTGTGCCCTGTCGGCCAGGAACATTCAAGAGAACTGTCTCGAATGATGAATCGTGTACCCCTTGCTTCCAAAGGTATTTCTCAGAACAAGGAAGCTCCAGGTGCTCCCCATGTCCACGCGGTGGAGTTACTTGTTCTGGTGGAGAGTTACGATTGAAAAGCGGCGTGTGGTGCGAAATATGTGCTGCAATGGCTGATCCACGAGCGACATTTGTAAACAACCCTGAAATCTTGAAAACGACAACATTTCACACCTGCAAACCCCCCGGAGCCTGCTCTGTCGATCAACGTTCCTTGTCAGTTAATTGTTCTAGAGGCTACACAGGGCCTGTTTGCAACCAATGTAAGGACGGTTTCTCCTCTACACAAGACGGGGCATGTGCTCCATGCGGGAGTTTAGTGAGAAACATATTAATCTTGGCTGTAGCAGCAGCGTGTATGTTGATTGCAGTTTTCTTTCTCGCAAATAAATCATATACAGATTCAGTTGCTGTGGCCTCCGGATACGAAAGTGATGGATCCGACAAAGCGAAGTCCCGACAACAAGAGGTAGTAGCACTACAGCATACTGTGAAAATACTTCTGGACTATCTGCAAATAGGGGCGATCATCGGCACAATGAAGATTTCCCCATTTCGGGGTGAGTCTAAATGGGTCGAAACCGTTACTGGTATCTCGACAGCCAATCCTGCTAGAGCTGGATCGTTTCAGTGTGTTACAAATTTCGGACCCTTGCAGAATGCTGTTGCGGTAATGTCTTCGCCAGTCGCAGTTGCAGTGCTAGCAATTGTGGTCCAATTGGTCGTAAACTTAGCAAGGGGTATTAGATCGGGACGGTCTGGCGGCTGCTGCAGATGGAAAATGAACAGCATCAATACTTGTATTGTTCTGTTTAACTTGCTACATATGTCTGTGACGGAGGCTACGTTCCGGATGTTCACGGTTTATAAGCATCTAATAGAGTCTTCGAAGAGAAGTGCAATGGATCTCCGGATTGAACTAAGCAGTACGAAGTACGAGAGAGCACGGAGCGTGGCTCTTGCGTCCCTGCTGGGGTTTGTGGTAGGATATCCTATACTGTTGTTGGTATTCTATTTGAGAAAGTATACAGCCCTTCGCAACTCGGTCGACAATGAGCAATTTCGGAAGCTCACTGGTGGATACAGATTAGCTACCTACGGTTTTCTGTGGGATGTTGTGACTGTGCTGAGAAAAATAGCGCTACTTATTGTCGCAACGTGGATTCAAGACGCTCTTACACAATTTGCCATTACCACCAGCGCCCTTATGGTGTCTTATATGCTAGCTGTGTCTTTGAATCCGTACAGTACGAAACTTGCTGGATTCCTTCAGGGTATGATGATATTCTTCTCCTGTCTCAACTGCTTTTTCGGTGCAGTGCTCGCGAACCTTCAGCTTGGATTAACACGTGCCATAATCGTGTTTTCCTCTATAAGTATGGAGAGAAGCGCCACAACGACACAGATTGTGTTCTTTGCAGTAACTATATTCGTGATGTGCGCCCTCTCTCCAAGGGCCATTCGGAGAGTACAAGAAACCGTGACGGAACACTTGTTTCGTGTGCTGCAGAAACGACCCAGGGATTCACAAACGAAAGAATCGTCATCAGTCAACCACAAACAAAACGGAGGACTGTCGCAAACGAGTTGCTTGGAAATCTCTGTGCAGCCTAACCCCTTAAACGTCGTTTATGGTGCAAAAGACAATAGTCCTGATAACAGCACGAACTCCATAAACGGAAGTTCGATGGCGACCGAAGAACATAATGTCCAGAAGCCAGAAAACCCTTTGACATCCACAAGGCTACCGAATTCATCAATGTACGCTGGCTATGCTGTGCGACATCCCCTCCAATTTCGCCGCAAACGCGATGTCACACGGGAGAGAGAAGTCCGACAAGTTACCCGCCCACAAGAAAGGCGTAGACGCCGGCGTATAGTGCGCAAGCACAGCCACACACCTATTACGAGCCATTCAACGCACGCTACTCAAACAATCGTTCTATCTACCGGCGAAGCCATGATGCATGCCAATTAGGCGATTCACTGGCACCGTTGCAAAGAAGTTGTAGTTGGGCCGCGCTCCTTCTTGTTCTTAAAGTCACTCAGGGAAACGGTAAGGCATCAAAGAGTCGCGCGTTCCCCGGAACATATGAACTTCGGTTTATCTTCAATACCTATCAGGTAAGGAGAAGCGTCGATAGTGTCGGAAAAACACATTATTCCGTTACTTTCCAGCACATACCTGGGCCCGCAACCTCCTCCATGTCCTCGATACATTTACCAAATACGACAGTCATGGTTGGTGGGCGCATAACCTATCGGTGGATCTCCTCGATCAATTCGGATACGGACCTGCGCCCGCCAAAGAATGGTGTCCGCCAACTGCAGATCTCTGTACATGGTAGCAAAAGATTCAGGCTCAACGACACATGAATCGGGAGGCTCACATTTGTGGAAGATCGTTGCTTGCAAAAGCTCAGGACGTTGGGACAAAAGTACTCTTATGTCTTCGCTATCCGAAGAGCATATTTCGGCTAAGCTCGCTTTCGCTAACTTAGGGCGGCCGTGACTGCACAGTACGCCTTCCAGCGGGCATGCATAACATCCAGTACTCAGCACCTCGGAAAAATTGTTACTGGGACATGCCGTACAGGCATCATCGTTATTGGCATAGCCAAAAAAAGTGCCTGCAATGCATGGGTTACAGGTCCCGTTGTGGTTTCTGCTGTAGCCTGTGTTGCACACCGGGATGGTCGACAGCTAACAGTTTCGATGGCAACCAACACGTGGGAGCCTCTTACGGACAGTCCATTCATAGTAACATCAACGTTAATGTCTCCTTCAGCAAATGCAGGTATCTGAACAGTTAGATCTGTCACTACTCCTTTACCTAAGTGGTAGTATCGTGGGACTACTTCGGGTTCTTTCCATCAGAAGCGCCACCGCGTACACAGGACCAGTATGTAGACAATGTGAGTCCAGCTATTCGCGAGACAAAGGCGTATGTGTACCGTGTAAAAAGTCGAAATACGATCCTTTCAGTTTTACTCTGTCAGCGATAGTGTTATTAAGCGTCCTTGGAGCTACCGCCTCTGGATCCGGGAAGATATGAAGAATCTTGTCTTAACTCCTGGACCGCTATCGAATGGTCTCGGGGTAGTGACAAACAATAGTCTTAGTAGATCTTTTGGAACTGAAGCTCGTTTGAACCCTGAAGTCGTTTACCAGGATAACGTCAAAGCAGTGCAACATGCTGTTCTAGTTATTGTTGATTGCCTGCAAAGTTCTGGCCCGAAGATCCACAATGAGAACCAAAAAGCTCTCTATAGCAAGATAATTAGTGCTTGTCGACTCCAACAAAATATCATACAACGAGGTGTAGTTGAAGCATTTGGAGCACCCTGGAAAGGACCTTGTTCCGAAAAAGTTGCTCGGTAGAACTGGATTGCTCTTTGTTCACTGATTCGTGCTTCACCATATGATAGCCCTACATATCTTGTCCAACTTGTTTGGACACATAGTACGACGGTGATAAAACATACAGGAATTAAACTACAAAACCTATATTACAACCAGTACAGTACAACAGCATGTGTTCATTGCTCTGTGCTGCGCAGACTGCGCACTAACCAACACGGGCAGATTCTGCATGCCAACGGAAACATGTTCACCACCGTTGGTCCTCAATGCATGTAGGGTCTGCACAAATATTTCGTCACGTATTACTGATTACACAGCAAAAGGAAAAGCAGGTGCCGTTGTGGCTTGCAATTCCATTCCTACAGTATGCCCAGCACTTCATTCCCAATGATGGAGTTAACTCTTCCCGACCTTTTGTATGCCAATTAGCATCCCTAGCCTTCAAAGAAGCACACCAGTAGACTACAAAACGAAGTTTCTGCAGTATTTACACAAGGTGGCGTACTCGTCTAATCCTAAAGCCAACAGCCAAGCCGCGCTTCTTTGGGCGACTATTCCAGATAATGGTAGCCGGATTTCATACACTTGTTTATGTAGGCTGCAGTCGACAAACCATGCGTTTCAAAGGAGCACACCGGTAGATTACAAAGATGCAGCTTCTGCAGTATTAGACACGGTTGTGTACGCAACTGATTCTCAAGTCAAAAAAGTAAACCCTCACTTACGAAGTTTACGCCTTGCTTCTTCGGGAGAATATTTAGGATAGTAGTAGCCGGGTTTCATGCAGTGGTTTACGTAGGCTGCAACCGATCGACCATGAATAGCTTGGAGCTGCTGACTGGGCGATACATCTACCATGATTCGGACAAGCTCGTGGTGTTTTAAACGAAGATGCAAACTAAGAGCAGAAAGTGTGTCATAGCTTTTAGTGCAAAAGGAACAATGCAATGATGCTTGATCGCCGACAGGTTTCTTCTTCTGCGCTTTGCGTCGGCCACTTGATTTCTGAGATCCTCCGGCTTTGGTAGAGACTTTGCTACCCGCTGAAGACCTTGGAGATCCGACATCTGTGGATTCTACAGTTTCTCGTCGACGCTTGTTAGGCCGTTCGTACACAATCTGAGATTGGAACGAAGTTTCTGATGCGGATCGATGCTCATCAGTCACATAACGAGTTCCGGAAACTTGAGCATATCCAGGATGTGCAACAAATTCTCGATGGCGAGCTAGTGGTGAAGTATGTTGAGCAGCTGCTGAGTTTCCATGGAAATTCGAAGGACCAATTTTCTTATCAAAGAGACGAAAATCATTGACAGGCCGCCTAATAACCTTGCATATCTTCTTGGTTGAACTATTGAACTCGCCACGCAAAGGGGATAGCTTCTGCATCGGCTGCTTCCCTCCCATCTGCAACTTAAGCAGCGCAAACCTCACTGATCCGCGGAAATCCCCCGTCGATTTCCTTCTATCTTCGTTCATTGTAGTAGGAGCAGCATGGAACTGAATCACATTCCTTGCGCCGTGAGTCTCCGGGGCTAATGTCTCGTCTCCGTCCAACATGCCGCAGCACTGAGGCTGACCTCCTGTAGCGTTCCGTCGTGCGATTTTCTTTCTTCTTTCTTCTTTTGTTTCCTGGAGAAGTCTTTTTGCTACTTCCGTCCTAGTTGTATAAGGTCAACGAACAGTCGAACACTTGTTGTTGGTACCAATGAGAGCCAGATCCAAGAAAACAAATAGTCGTCCCGGCCCGTCCTCCCGCGGTGGGCTTGTTTGCAAGTTAGTCCACTCTGTTAAATTCCACTGGACCACCCACTTCGCTCTATCTATGTGCGAAGGGATGAGGGCAATATGAACCACCCACTGCTGGTATTATATGGCTTGCTCGTTAGCCAGCACTGCACCTCTGGACCTGACGTCATACACCTGTGCGTGCCCCCGGGGAAGATGCAGTAGGCCGCGTAGTTTTGGATAAACGGTGTGGTGTTATGAACCCCAACCACAGCTTCTCCAGGATATAGAACGATAAAGAGAGAGAGAGATGCATACGTTACGCTTTTCATCAAGGACAATTCAGGTCGTCA
The DNA here is from genome assembly GCA_001687465.1 of Halocafeteria seosinensis. Classification (NCBI taxonomy): domain Eukaryota; class Bigyra; order Bicosoecida; genus Halocafeteria; species Halocafeteria seosinensis. The sequence continues at coordinate 5,675 of LVLI01000280.1, read as the reverse complement.
TTCGTATTGCCCTGCCGCAGGAAGAGTGGGATCAACGGAGCCCCGCGTTCGGCCGGAGTGAGCCCTGCGAACAGTGGACCCACCGCTGGCTCTTTGTCTTCGAGGTTCAAGATAGCCCATAACAAGCAAGAGCACTTGATATACACCTTAGGATGATGTGCCATATGAAGGGATGAGCTTTCCCTATGTGTGCATCGGTCGTGGACGGAGATGTACAGAGTTAAATCATAGTTCCCCCCTGCTCCCGCTATGCGGCCCGCTCGTGTGATCAATCCATTGCCGTCCGCTTCCAAGGAAAAAGACATTGATGTATGATCCACGGGAAGAATACCAGTATGCGAAGGATAAGATGGAAGAAGAGAGGCTATCCAAGACTTTCCATGATTTACCCGTGCAGTTCGAAACACGTCGAGACTTAGGAGGATGTACCGAATTCATCAGTAGTAGCTTTCTGTCACATATGTGTGTGTGTGTGTGTTTCGGACTGTCCCATAGTCTCCAGTGGCACCCCGAGGCCGAATTGCCGTAATAGATCGCTCCTTTCTTCTTGATGCTTCTGGTAATATTTCCAGGTACTCTCTGCAGAATTCCATAGCCTCATGGAGTAATACCGGGATGCGTGCTTGGAAGTGCCCCCTGCTTCAAGGGGACTTCTTGCTGTAATGCTCGCTACCCCTCAATGGGCAAGGAACCTTGGAAGCTTGTGGCTCAGCATCATCTTGAAAGACTTATGCGGAAATTTCCTGCTCTCAATCCAAGTCATAGAAGTGTCGACAGTGGATGCACGAAGAAGCAGTCAACATAGACAAAAGGGGGAAGCAGCGAGGCTGACACGGCCAAAACCCTTTTTCTCTGGGTAAGGAACGTAGCTGGCATCAGATGTCGCTGAAGCGATTCGCCATGAAACGCAGATCCTACTTCACGAACCTGCTTGTACTTGGCCACACAAGGCATCGCTTTCCGTACTTCCTTGAGAGTACGCGTACTGCTTTGAAGTCACTCGTTTATGTTGTCTCTCTCCTAGTGGAACAGCGGGCCTGTAGCTGCCAGACACGGGCGCCAGCTGCTACCACACACACATAGCGGCTACCATCCAGCTGCCGGTGGGCCATCAGTCACATCTTCGTCGTCGACGCGTACTAAGCTACCACCCAGGTGCCTCCCAGGACCGGAAGAGGTGCGCAGTACGTTAAGCCAAGCAAGCATGCGTATATAATAGGCTTACGGGTAACAAGACAGGCGAAAACAAAGTGCGCAACAGCAGCTAGGGAACTACACAACAAACTACAACGAGCAGCGACGTAAGCCAATGAAGCAGGCTTCTCGAGGGAACAGGGCACGACGTCAGCATGCACGAATGCAGCATGGTGACTAATGGAAACATAAGTTACCGGGAAGCAGCAGTCCGCCATGTCTTATGTCAATGCCTGCTCCAGGAGTAGACTTCCGCGCTGCAGAATTTGGGGGTATCTTCACCTGGATTGCGGCAAATTGGTCGCCTTGTTCCGCTCTTAGATGTCTGTTTTGCCTCGTAGAAAAACTCAATAGCCGCGCCATCATCTTAACTACTGTAGTAGTAGTGTGTATTGTTTATGGCCTACCGACTAAGTGGAAATGTAGTTGGGGCATCTTCACGCCGTCGAGGGTCTCCCCCCCCCTGTGCTCACCAACACTCCGACTCTTTGTGAGAATGAGGTTATTCACACGTATCCTTTCAGAACGTCTTGGGCCTCGTTTCTCCGAAATGGGCACGGTGGGCTCGCTATTTGCCCCTTAATGTCAGTAGAAATTAGAACAAAGAGTGATGGCAACGCTTGTAACGAGAAAGTAGGAAGGACCATGCCGGAAGCTGCCGTCGGTCGCTAGGCGCCGGCTTGGTTCCGGCCAGTGCAAGAGGAATTGGTTCATTTGATTGGGCTTTTGGACGCCTGTTTTGCCTCCCACAAGGACACTCCAAAATTGCAGCGTCATCGCACAGCCAAGTGGCAGATAATTCTTCAATCGAAGCTGGCGAAAGACGCGTCTGTTTCCCTTAAATCGATTCTGAAGTGCATGTCAGCTAAGGAGGCTGTTGCTAGGGTCTACGCAGCTCCGCGAATTTTACTTCTACCCAACCGAGTACGCAAAAGCGCTAAGACTCTTGCTTGGTTTACCTCAAAAACTACAGCTCTTAAGGTCAGGTACACGCACTGGGGTGTGGCAAAGAAGGGAACGCCACGCAAAGGATCCGCCGTCATGACGGGATAGCAGTGGAACTGAAGAACTACATTCCTATGAGTCAAATGCAAGTGGAGAGAGAGGTGCTCGAAGACCCGCGAAACGAAGGAGAGACGCGGCCAGTAATGGACCTACTAGCAACGGGCCCAACGAGCACATTGTTCGTCGATGTGACAGTGCCAAACCCGCTCACGGGAGACAGACTAGCCGGGACAGAGGGAAGACCCCTCATCATCGCGGCAGAAGCGGAGAAGATGAAGCGGACAAAATACGGGCACCTGAGGGCCAACACACGGAAATTATCCCGTTCGCGATAGAGGCGACGGGCGGCTTCGGGGAAGACGCAATCAAGTTCCTCAAGAGAATTGCTAGGAAAGCACCGGGCTCCCGCTGGGAAACAAGGAGGATGCGGAACTTCCGCAAGCTGATGACGGCCAAACTATCAGCCACGTTGATATGCCACAACGTGAAGATGTTGGACCGGTTCCGGGTCCGGGTAGGGTTCACCCCTCACACGGCGTAGCGTAGCCTGTAGCAGACACTTCTTCGGGTAGGGAGCAATACCAATGATTGGTTTATCGATGTGACGGTCCCAAGCCCCTTGACTGATGATCGAGCAAGCTCCAAATTGTGGGCAACCAAGTAAGCAGAGAATGCCGAACTGAGGAACTACCGGTATGCCCATATGAAGGAGTGTGTTCGCGAGATCATCACCTTTGCCGTGGAGGCTACTGGAAGCATTGGAGTTCGTGCGGACGATTTGTTGAAGCGGTTGTCAAAACTGAGACTGTAGTTGAACGGAAGAACTTTGGAAATTGGTGACTGCCAAGATTTCGGTTTGTCTGATGCGAGAGAAGGTGCACATGGTAGATCACTTCTTATGCTCGGCTCGTAATGTTGAGCTTGTGCCGTTCCTTTGCCCTAGTAGTTCCTTGGAGGTCATGTTTGTGGAGCTGTGTATAGGACAACGGATGGCAAACGTCCAAATCAACCAGCGTGGCACCGGCTGAGAACTCAAGACGAATATCTCTTGATTTTTCGGCAACCCGAGGTTCCTTTTCCATAGGGATACTCCAGTGCTGCAATCCGCGGACCCTCAACATATTGTGCCAAGTTGTTCGCCGTCGTCTGGCGCTTGTGTGGTTACACTCTTGCAGGTGATGACCAAGACCGTGCGACAATGGCTGGAAGTAATAGGGACAATGACTTCGTGAGTTGATATTAAATCCAAGTCGGAGCCAAATAGGGCAACAAAAGAAACAAAGGACGTATACAATACACACAGAAGGAACAACAGCTACAACACCAGCTACAATGAGGAGTCGCTATCACTACCAAACTCCACAGGACCGAAAACCAATCCGGTGACCACCGTCTCCGAACTGCACCTGCTTTCACGTTCGCTCTGCGTACTGTCATCCCTATGCGCCGCCTCCATTTCATCCCCGGGATCCTCATATACCGCCGATCCACAGTGGAACTCCCTACGTCCCTTGCCGTCGCGTCGGCATCGAACTGTTCCGGAATGCCGTAAAGACTTTGAGGGAGCACCCCAATATCCCCCTCCCCCTCTTCCACGTAGTTGTGTATTAAATAATAATTATCTATCTATGCTACACTTGTAAAGGGAGCTTAATCAAGTCCTCGCACTCCACCTCTAGTAGGTGGGAGTACTAAGTGTAGCCACCTCAACACCATGTGGGCATTGGAATGCATGAGAAGGCACCCCAGTTTCTTACGAATGGCTTCAACAAACTGTGCTGAATTACTTACTCGCAAGCAAGGAGGTCGGGATTTGAGTTCTTAAAGAAAATTCAATCCCCTATTGCCTATACAACCAAGATTCTGAAAGACCAGAGGCCGGAACTCCTTGTTTTGTTGAATGCAGGAGGTTCTGTACTTACTGATCTTTTCACTTTCTCGGATGGTAGTGGCTGCCGAGGGAGTGTTTCCTTGTTTACCTTTGGCTTTGGCGGATAAGAAGGAAGTCACGGAAACATCCATGGGGTTATCAGCCAGCAAGCATGAGCTTCCGAGTCAGTGTCGACCTTGGGCCAACATGCACTTGCCTGTAGCCATCGAGAAATGAGGAATCAACGTGACAATAGGCACAACAAATTCCGAGATACCTTGATCGGGAGTTACCTTCACTGAGGTATGACCGTAATTTGTTGTGCCTATTGTCACGTTGATTCCTCATTTCTCGATGGCTACAGGCAAGTGCATGTTGGCCCAGGTCGACACTGACTCGGAAGCTCATGCTTGCTGACTGATAACCCCAGCCGTAAGCGAGCCAAGAGTCGCCACTCTAAGTCGGAATACTCTTGACAGGCTTTAGTAGGAAGTGCGGTCAGCCAATCTTGCGCCCCTGTTTGTCTGGCTGCCTGAAGCCTAGCTTTTCCTGTGGGGCTTCCGTTATATATATTGTATATTCATGTAGTTATAGGGAAATACTCTCCTAACGAGTTTATAGGGAGTCCGGATCCCCCACGAAGTATTCCCCTGTAAAATCATTACAAAACATTATGTCTTTCCGATCAATTGCTTCATTAGCTAGACGGTCAGTCTCCGTGTTTTCCTCGCGATGAACATGATGCAGCGAGATAGACTTCACCTGTGGCTGCTCCGCAGACGCTCAAGTGTTTCGATTATTTTCTGAAGGGCGGGCTGCAGGTGGGGTGAAGGACCTGCTGGCGGACGCTGCTGATGCTTTCCCAGAGGTCGATATCGTTGCCTATTTGGACGATATCACGCTAGTAGGAGAGAGTGCAGAGGTGGCGGAGGCGCTTGTCGTCTTGAGAGACAAACTCTCCAGTGTGGGTCTGCTCGTTAATAGTGAGAAGACCCAGTTGATCCTCCCTGAGGATGAGTCTGGTGATAGTTGGATAGACATTCTGGGACAAGACACCGTAGCTGACGCCAAACATCCTGGGCATGGTATTAAGGTACTTGGAGTGCCGGTGGGGCCTGCAATTTTCGAGATGGAGTACGTCGCGAACGTTTTGCTGGAAAGGAATGGCAAGTTGGCCGCGCTGGAGAATGCTGCAGAGCACAACCTGCCTCCGCAGGCTGTTTTGCGCCTTGTCGCCAACTGTCTGTCCCGGCAGCCCAATTACTGGCTCCGTTGCGTGAGACCGGATATCATGGAGGGCATCGTGGACCTTTTCGTGGGGAAGCTGCTGAATTTCCTCAAGAGAGCGCTCCAATTACCCCATGGTGCCGAGTTGAGTGAAGCGGTTGTGACGCGTGCAGCTCTTCCTGTGAAAATACACACACACAAATGTGACAGATAGCCCACCGGCCGGGAAGTTGACCACATCCTCTTAACGAGGAGCGGYAAGCGCCCGTGTTAAGCAGCGACGGGCCCGCTGTTCCTGCAGCCTTGCTGACATGCGCCGTGGGGGAACACAGCACTGGTTAAGCTCAGGAGGCATCGGGGGAGGAGCCATGCCTGCGCC